>JAHWFP010111924.1:0-12899 GCA_023313725.1 Lithobius niger
GTGCTAGATAGTACTAGATAGCGCTAGATGTTGCCAGATTTTGCCTATTTTCAATCGGTGATAGTGTCACTTTCATCAGCTCAATCTCGCTGCAAGTGGTATTTCAATATGGCGTCGGTGGTAACTCAGCCGACTGGCAAGAAACATTCAGTAGGCTATATTAGCAGCTCAGAAGTCATTGGGAAAATAGAGACTTCAACAGAAATTCTTTATCTTTTGTCTCTGATTAATACGACTGCACACGGTTACCAAACTATGTCGTAGAATGCTATCCTTTTAGCATTGTTGCCACGGCAACGATGTTTTTGCTAGTGCACTGCGCTTGCAAAGCGAAAAACAGCGTCACGACATTGTTGCGTAAATGCACGTAAGTGTCTGTAAGTTACGGAAGGAATCCTTGCGTTTCTTTTCCTCGTATTGCTAAAACAATTTGCTATATGGGTGTTTCTTTTTCGTGCAGTTTAGCTGTAGTTCGCAGCGCTAGATGAATCTCTTTCTCTCGTTTCGGGCAGTGCTAGATGCATCCACGCAGTAACGAAAGAGGTGTACCTCGGCTGCAGAATCAAGATGGCCGCTCCCAACGTAAGAAAATTATAATGCAAACAGGACTGTGTTTTTATAGTTATGGTGGATTTAACTGAATCCGCAAACCTGCAAGCAGGCAAATTAATTAATAAGCGGCCACGAAATTCTGCTTATTAATTTCAACTGCCATTAAAATCTTGACGATAACGTTTTTCGGCGATTTGGACTAATACGGAAATGGAGATGGCAGCGGCCAATTTTGTTTCCAGACCGATTGGTAGCTCTCCGAATCTCTGTTTGGGCGCTGTTTCTTTTAGTCGTTTAGCATTAGTTGCGTAGGTGTGACGTAGGCACTTAGCAAATTGCTGCAGGTTTTGCACTGCTGCAAGAAAAAAGAAACGCATGGAAGCTCGCCAGCTTTAGTATCTAGATGCGAACTACAAATTTTTATCGTCATCCTGTGACAATAAAACAAAGAACACCGCAGGTGAATTATTTGTTCAATCGATCTGGAACAATCATTGTTGAAGTTTTAGTTTCGACAAGGTCAAAACTGACGCCAACAGAAATCGTATCAACCAGAAATTGGCTACTTATGTGGATGTTTTTTTTATTCTTTTTTTTTTTTTTTTTTTCACAGACGTCTCACCATTCATTGCGGCTTACACTGAGGTGGAAACCCTTCCCACAAGAGACAGAACAAATCAGAACTGTTTTTTGTCTTCTTCCATCCAAAGAAAAACAAAAGTTAGAAGAGTGAAAAGTTTTACAACACACTTGGATAGGCGAAGAATGGCAGGAAATCATCTTCGAAAGCGACTTTGTTTCCAGCTGGAATAATTAAGGAGCGATTCGACAACCCACTTGAACGTCAACTGGTTGACGGTCACCCCTTAATCTTTCAGATTGGGTGAGAAGACTCTGAAGATTCCGAAGACCCCTTGCATCATCAACGAGTGTGTTTGTGTGGACCTTCCTGACTCGTCATGGCTGATCTTTTATGAACTGATCAAAAGCTTCATTTTGAACAGTTGGCCGTAGTCGGTTTGACTGATGTAGTCGGAATTGCAGACTCGGTGTTTCGCCTATGCAATAAAATGACCGAAAACCAAGAGACACCGGGCATAGCAAGCGATGATATCCAAGTACACAACCAAAAACCCTGGCAACTCGTCAGATTTTGCATAAATTCAAACAACAACATAACAACGCCCAAACGCTGACAACGTGCAAAATGGTGAATTGGTCCAGGTGCTGACAACCGAAACGCTGACAGTGTCCAAATGCTGACAACGCCAAACCAATGACAGCGCTCAAATGCTGACAATGCTCAAACACTAGCAAACCGGAAACGTTTTCAACGCAAAAATTATGCCGACATACACCCGAGTGCCAACAATGTTCAAAGTCGATATCAAACAAACGCCGACAGCTACTAAATGCCAACGATGCCTACGGCCTAATGAAGTAGAACTGATCGGTAAGTGTTGTATTTTTTTGGATTACATGGTATAGTGAACCAAGTTGCGTGTATTGAATGTTGAGTTGCCGTTTCAATTTTTTTTTTGTTTTCCTGCATTAGTCGTTACATGTCATCCCAATTTCATCATAAAGTTTGGGTTCGTTTAGTTTTCTCTGACCTGTGTACTGTAAGTTGCCAACCACATGCGTAGTAGAATCCGTTACTATATAGTTTGTTCCACATTATGTGCTGCAGGAAACTGACTGTATGACCCCCACGTTTCCTTCCACTACGAGTGCAAAAAACACGTAAATATCTCACTCGTAGACTCTAACAGTAACTGTGTAGAGTATACGAGTGTCATCTACACGTTTTTTTGCACTCGTAGTGCAAGGAAACGTGGCGTCATACAGTCAGTTTTCTGCAAACATAATGTGGAACAAACTATAGTAAGGCAGAGTCGTACGGGACTGTGCATGTGTGTGTGCCTGTGTGTCTTTATATTAAAATGGTGGCAGCAGTGGGATATTGTAATATAGTACTGGATCCCTAAAGTTGCCACCATCACGTACAACTTGCGATTATCGTGCATGGATGATTTTAATCACGAAGAGCATCGATAAAATAAGTTGCAAAGCCACACTTTGATGGTTTGCAGATTTTTTGTGTCTCATTTTTTAGGGGGGAGGGGGGGGTTTGCAATTTATTGCTAAATATTTGACTAAATATTGTTGTTTCCACTTTCCTAGAGGTTTTTTAAATAGGTTTGTGTGCAGTATTTCACTCCTCTTCGTATTGTATGTTGTTTTTATCTCCCTTTTCATTAATTTGTTTTTTTTTTGTACATTTTTATCCCTATGTATATTTTTATTTCGATATTGATCTATTTTTGACAAGAAATCTGTGATTTTGCTTCAAAGAGTGCCAGCCTTGGCTTTGCTTTGTGTGCTGCCCTCAGACTACACGCGAGCATCAGCTCTTGTGGGATGAACGTTTGTTTTTTCTGTTTGATATTGCAATTTTTGTTGGATGAATAACCTTAACTCAACATTTCTAAAATCGAACAAGGAATCTCCAAGCCACACGATTTCCTAACCAAACAACCAGCGTCCACTAACTCTCCTGTCTAGCACAGTCACTCGGTTAGTTAGCCCACAAGCCACCACCCTCACACTACTCCCAAGTACTTCCAACGACACTCGAATCACCCGTGCACCGCAGATAATTTTACAGTAACGGTTTGCAGCGGTTTACTTGGCATTAACCTCACAAGTTGAAAAGAATTAAATAAATACAGATGCAAACCTATTTACATTGCCTTTTGGACTTATATGTCAGACTGCTTGAGCGTGGAATCGAACCCACGACCTTTGGACCATATTCGGTTATGTCATGTGGCTGCTTCATCTCTTAACCATTTAAAAACCAGTAATGCAGAATTTTAATAAGCTGCACTCAAGACCTGAAAAATCCTCCACTTAGTTTAAAAGTTAGCATCTTAAAAATAAAACAAAGCCTCTTTCTTATACTGCACGTTACTTGACCAATCACTCATTAAATATCGTATGCAAGTTACAGTCTGAGTTTTTCCCTAGCTGGCTTAGCTGACCGTTTCATCCTGTTTGCTAATTAAATTTTGTTATTGTTACAGTGATGTATATAAATTAATGTAGATATCAAACTATTCTATCGTAAAGTCCCGTGTCTATATGATGGTTCTCTTTTGATGGCTGATTGGCTGTGAAAGTTAACTTGTTAAATGTTTTAAAATTCTTCTTAATTTAATTCAGATTCCCAATAATAAAAAAATCTCCCTAATGTAATTAATTAGCATCATTCAAAACCAGAAACACCCGTATTCGGTTATGTCATGTAGCTGCTTCGTCTCTTAACCATTTAAAAACCACTATAATGCAGAATTTTAATAAGCTCCACTCAAAACCTCAAAAATCCTCTACTCAGTTTAAGTGCTAGACACCGCATTTCAGGCAGACGAATTTATCTTATTAACCAGTTAAAACCCAGGAATAGAGAATTTTAATTAGTAACCCTTTAAACCATATCCACCATCATGTTCAGTCATCTTCAGGGCTAGAGGTGAAGACTATTTCGTATCATTATCCGTCCTATTAAACCCAGAAAAACGGAACTTTAATTTAGCAACACTAAAAACTACAACCACCTCGTATTAATTTATTTAAATGCCAAATATTTAATTTGTTCAATGTAACTTCGTAAACTGGTTATAAGTTACATTGGGGAAAAAATTAAATTTTTAGCATTTAAACAAATGAATATGGGGTGGTTCTGGTTTTTAGTGTTCTTAGTTAAAGTTCTATTTTACTGGGTTTAACAGGTTAATGAGACAAAATATAACTTCATATCGTAACCAGTGTGGCACAAGGTCAGCTGAATATTTTAAATGCAGCCGTAACTCAAAACGAAGGTGCGCCGAAGTTTTTTGTGGTCTGCAGTTTGAAAATTATTGGTAAATTCGAATATGACGTGTAGAAGCCAAGTCAAATTTTGGCTTTTGTTCAAAAATGGACAATGTTGGTTATAATACAACATTAAAACAGATACTTTCCGCTTCACACCCCTCTACTCTACCACCAACCCACTTTTACAATATAGTTTACCTCGAAACCTTTTTAATTCTGTCACAGCGTAAAGGCTCCAGATTTCCACACAATCTAACCCACCATCCATTCTTCCGGAGTTATATTCTGACTTTACATCACAACAGAAACAGTTCTTAATAAGGAAACTGAAAATACGCGTATTCCAGTATTATAGCTCTCGACCCACCCACCCCGCCCCCCACTATCGCTTTCGACCTCTCCCACGCCCTCTCCTTGTGATCCGTCCTTTCGATCATTATTTCTGTCAGTCATACTATTTCCAAGATAGCAGGCTTGGTGTAAAGAGCTGCTTGGGATTTTTTAAAAGGATAATGACCGAAAACCGAGGGTTTTTTTTTAAATAATGTCCCAAGGGCGGGCCAGCGCCTGTGGGCATTGTTTTATAATGTCCTGAGGTTTTCGGTTATTAACCATTATAACGCTCATTGATCTAACAATAGAAAAACTCAAGCGCCGCTTCCGTTGCTCTTGCTGCTGATGGGGAAATTCGTCTAACAATGCACAAACGCGAGCGCCAATTCGAACGATACGTTCAACAAACGGGGGCATAATGCCAATAAACAATGCTGATTTATGCCACCTTTTGTAGCCAACAAAAAATGCTTTACCGATTATTGAACATACTGACCGGTTGCGGTTGGTAGTCTGCGGCCTTGCAGTGCTGGAAACACCGGTTCTCGTCAGATCACCGAAGTTAAGGCAGCATTGGCCCCGATTGGTACTTGGGTGGGTGACCTCCTGAGAATCCATTCCGGGTGCTGCAGACATGGGGCCTTAGGGCTTTGTCGGGTACATGACCGGGTGCGGTTAACGCTCGCTAAAACCCTTTGAATACTTTTTTTGGGGCTTTTGCGTGTATTACACGAGGTTTAGGCCTAAATGTTCAACAATCGGTAAAGCCATTGTTATAACTGGTCTTGATATTCCTCAAATGAGCGTTATCCTTTTTTTAAACTTTGAAAAATGACTTCGAAATGTAAAGGAACTGTTTTTTTTTTACTCGTTTAATGCTGGGGTCATTTTAGTGTACTTGCATAAATCAAAAATGGTTAATGCAAATAAATTTCTGATATATTATTGTCAACAAATTAAAATACGTGAGTACAAGCAAGTTATTAAGTGCTACACGTTGTTGCAAAGGCAAATGTGATGTTAAATCCTCTCACAACATTTTGCCTGATATTACAAAGCACGACTGAGGTGCTCATGCTTTTTTTCACTTGCTAATGGTTCTCACTTTTTTCTAAATCCGGATTGTAGTTTTAAGTAATTTGTTTTCTTTTCCTTTTACAGACTGATGGCTTCTGCCTTTCCTCAATACTGGCAGTGAATCAAAACAAGAAATGTTGCTTACAATTTTTAAAACGTGCCGCACAAACTATGAAACTCGTGGCTATAATTATTCAAGTCACAGTTTTGGTACCGCTGTGCCACATGAGAATTTTCGTCAGTGCGTTAGCCTTAAATCCAAAGACAAAAATAAGTTCGTTAATACATGACCCACAGCACGTAGTTTCTTGGTCTGATTTCCTTATTCGTGTATGCCACAAGTGATCCATCGTCACACTGAACTCATCGTCTAAACCCATCCAAGTTTATAAATCTTTTGAGTACTCAAAAGTTATTCAGTTAGGTTTTAATGGCAAGAAGACGGATGCGGTCAAGATGGCTGATGGATCGCCCTGATTATACAAATTCGGGATATTCCAAGAAAATTCCTCAAAAAGAATTCTTAGGAAATAATGTGGAGTTGTTATGCAAACCTCGCCAAGCATATAGTGGCACTGTCTTGTAAACAGACCAACACTTCCATAATGAAAGTGTAGGCCCCATTCAGAATACTGCAGAATTGTTTCGAGGTAAAATGTGGCTCGAAACGTAAAATGAACTAAACAGAACAGACGATGTACGAAGTGAACAACTGAATTACACCCCCCCCCCAACAAGAAAAAAAATGGAGGCACACTCACTGTGAACTGAACAACGCTTTTGTATTCAAGTGTAAGTTCCGCTCTGAACACTGCAGGGCGAACTCTGACTTGCAAAACACAATAATGGAAACGGAATAAAAAAGTAAATGAAACTGGTCAGGCATTGGATACAGCAATCAAAAGATTTAGTGAACAATCCATGGTGTGGAAGCTCACCGATCCATTGTGATCTGACCGTCGACTTCGTGAACGCCTCAGAATTTATTTTACGGATAAAGGCCGATTTGGAAAATAAAACGAATGAAATCGAACAAGCAGTGGACTCGCCCAACACCAGCGTACGTATAAGAATCTCACCAGAATTCTGAGAATGCCATAAATAACATTTTTATGCACTTACTGTGGTCTAATGTTCTACATTTTTTAAACGCTTATTTGTGAATATGAAGGTTGATCCATCAGCCTACTTGAACGTGTCATCTACTTGCTACTCTAAAACCGACCCAATCAATAGTGTTGTAAGACGTTTGAATCGTCAAACATTTTGTGCAAAATTCGGTTGGGTGATTAATGGTATGAAGATGACACGGAAAAGTGGGTTGATGGATCACCTTTCACTTGCACAAACTTGAGGAGTTTCACAGGGAATTTGCCAAGGAATTGTGTCCCTGTGAAATCTAAGGATGGTGATGCATGAACAGACCAATGTCTTCATCAGTTGCATGCAGGCGCAGTCATTTGAAGTGCAGCAGGAGTTGTTAAGCCCCAAACGAGTTAGTTACTTTGGGAAATCTGGTGACGATGATGCCAGACCATACGCCAGATCATTTGTGAACAGACAAACGCCTTCATCTATAAGCGTAGAGAGGAAGGACACCAAATTTGTTGTGCCCCCGAAGAGGGAGTCCTTCCGACATAGTGATGAAGATGCTTACCAGATGCCAGATCCGGTATTGTGCAAACCAACGACTTCTGCAAGTGTAGGCTGTCTTCGGAACATTGCCGGAATTGTTACCCCTGAAATAGTGCGACCATTTAAAATCGGGTGACAAAGACACATACTCTTCTCGTTATGAACAGACCAAAGCTTTCATTTGATAGTGAAGGCCACGATCTGAACACTGCAGGGTTTATATGCTTCAAACAGTGCACCCTTGTGAAATCCGTAGAATGTGATCCTCACCACATTTCCTGGACCCTATACGAAAAAGTCACTCCAGTGGCTGGGCCACTGTAGGATCCACTATGAACGCTTGCAAAACTTGGAAAATAAATGAACGAGAATCAACCGAAGAGGAAATGGCGAACAATATCCCACTTCATCACTAGAATCCTGGTAAATTGTGAATAAAAATGAATTGGCTGTAAATAGATAAAATAATTTAGGCGTGGGTAAAATACTTAAGAAATTGATAAAATAATTATGGAGTGGGTAAAATAATTAAAGAGTGAGCAAAATAATTAGGAAGTGGATAAAATAATTAAGGAGTGGATAAAATAATTAAGGAGTGGATAAAATAGCTAAGGAGTGGATAAAATAATTATGGAGTGGGAGCGTGAGAGTTGGGATTAAACCAGAGTCAGTCTGGGGTTGGCGAGTAAGCAGGATATGTTAAAGGAGAAAGGAACAGCAGGGCGATATGAAGTAAGAAATGAGGGAAATATTAATGAGGATGATAGGATGTTAATTTAATAACTTTACGTATGTTGTCCCACTCCCACCATTAACGTATGTTCCCCTCCTCCCAACAAGTCTTTCCCTTAGCTACCCCACTCATCCCCACTCCACACTGTTCCTTGCTCCTTCAGCAATTACTTAACCCCTTTCAATCCTAACTCCTTGCTTTCGCTGCTTACCTACCAACTTATCCTATACCCATTTCTTAATTACTTAATCAGGGTATCAGTGTCAAACCCGTTTAATGAATGCAACATTTATTTTCTCAAGTAATGGAGTGGAGTACAGAATTAAGTCATAGATTTTTAATTGGCTTTAACTGTAATAATGTACTTTAAAATGCTTGTTTCTTGTTCCCTTTTGCGTTTTCTAATGTTGATGTTGAAGGTATACCCAGCATGGTTTTTAGCTAGGAGACCAAGCTGGGTGCAAGCTGTGGAGCCAGCTTCATAAGTTTTTGATATTGTGGCAATACTTTAATAATTTTAGTGTTGTGGTGATACGAAATGAACTGAGTATTAATGCTGGTCTGAGGAAGGTGATGCGTTTTGGACTTTCACTGATCTTGCAACGATCTCGTATTGTATTCTCGCAGTCTCAGCTAGAACATAGTTGTGAAAACAATGCTACTTAGAAAGCTTTCTAAAACATCGCTTGATTAAACTAGGGCAATCGTGTCCATCTATGCCAATAAGCTCTCCAGAAACAATTTTCCCGATGGCTTCTAAAGTAATCTGTTCTGTTAAGAAACGCCAAGGCAAAACCAGCACCATGTTGAAGTTTATATGGTTTCGAGTTTCTAGGGTAGTTGGGAGAATGTGTTATGAGGTTTTCGCGTTAATACGCCCTAAATAATATATGTATTAAAAAAAATGCCTGTTGCCCTTAATAATGGTATTCCAGCACAATTTTAATAAACACAACAATACTTCTGCCTCGCAGGGGGAAGGGGTGGTTTTCGAGGCAATTAGACATGAAATAAATGCGGACCGTGCTAACATGTGGGATGCACTAACGTTTGTGCCACCGGGGCTTAGCTTCACGTTCCAGCCAGGATAAGATGCTGTTAAACGGAATGCAGCCATAGACGAAGTTATAAACTAGAATATTAGAAAAATATTAGACAAAAAATGACTTCGATGACTCTTAGTGTAAAGTTTAACGGAACTGAAATCAAAATACTAGGAAAGGAACACGAATTAGCTTTCCTGAAATGTTTCAATTGCCACAATGTGCTACAGTATTTAGTCCATGTGCTACATTACTATGTATTCCATCATTTGACAGAATTAATACAGTTGCAACGGTTGTATAAAATGGTAATTTGGAATGTTTCTTTAATGTTTTATTTCATGGATTTCTAGTACGTTGTAGACAAACTTTACAAAATATTGTAATATCGACGCCTTGCTTTGTTTGGATGTGTTTAGATTACCGAATAACGTATTTTTGGTATTGGTAAAAATTTAAAGCCAGTTTGCTTGGAATTTTAAAAAAAACCTAAAAACACAGCCACACGCTTCTCGCACACACTCTCGCCTATTTTTTCATTTATTTATTTGCTAATTCTGTGTTATTCTTCAGTCAAGTTGTTTCCTATGACGCACGCATATGTATATACGACACATTACTACGACGCACGCAAGTATACCAATGATTAGCCTAAATAAATGCCGTCGGCTTTCCGTCCTACTTAGTCATTAGCTTAATTAATGCGTTCAATAGTAAAAAATGGGAAGAAAACAGTTTAATAAATGAGTAAGGTATCTTGTTGACTAAACACTACAGCAAGCGCATTGTGGTATCTAAAACTTTACAGAAAGCTTATTCTTCTTCATTTGCCATTTCTACTTCGGATTAGTGAAATATTTCCTTAAGCATTAAACTAGGTCGTTTTCGTTTGCTAATACGTGCTACTTTCGCATACAGAGTGAAAATGGCGTACAAACGTAAAACTTCCTTGTAAGGTAGACGCACGAAGACCAATCGATTTTTTTATGTCTATACGGCCGTAATTGTCGTACGCGGAGCTGCACGTAAGAGCTCATCGTACAGAATGGCTGGGATTCTTCCCTTCATTACTATAAAAAAGAACCAGGCGCTTGTGAAGACTTAGGTTAGTAACGAGAAATGCTAAACAGTGTTACGGCGTATGTCGTAATACTGTCGTAGTACAGCGGCATATGTCAGATAAAGTGGCCAATTTGGCAATTATTCTGTACCATAAAATATGCTAACCTGATAAACAATTTGTTTAAAGAGTCGTAAAAATGTGTTCCCTGATTAAACAGCAAGCCCACAACAGACTTACACAAGAAGCAAAATTTAATTTTTGGTAATATTTCCCTTGTCTTGTACACCTAAAAACGGATTACATCACATTACAAACCCCAAAGATACAAAACAAGGCGAAAAAGATTTTGCCTTATTTTGTATCTTTCGGGTTTGTAATGTGATGTAATCCGCTTTTAGGTGAACAAGGACAAGACAATTAAATTGTCGTTCTTGTGTATAACTGTTGTGGGCCTTCTGTTCAATCAGAGAACACGTTTTTACGACCTTCCTACTTCCCCTATAGATTAATTTTTTACTTCTTGTTTAAAGAGATTTTTGTGAGCTGATGGCGTAGCCAGTAAATCTGAGGGCCTAGAGGCTGTGTTGCTGGATCGAGGGTAGGCAACGAATCAATTCTAATTTCAATATATTAACAACGAACTGAAGTGACGAGCAAAGCTCCTGATTTGATTAAAGGCTGATCTTCGTCACTCTTTGAGTTCTGTACCACGCACGACGGATCTGTGACGTGATGCGCCTGTCACGTGACTGAGGTAGCCCAATCAGACGACCAAAGTACTATTGTTCTCGTTCGACAATGGCTAGCTCATTATTGCGTCACGGTAGTGACGGTACAGAACTTCGTCATCGTGGTTTAGTATTACATAATGATAATAATAATAATTTTTCATTTGCTAAAACATTGCTCGAAGTTTACATGAAACTTGTGTGAGCTGCAAAACACCATCAATACATACACAAAATAAATAATAAGTAAATTTGCAGTTTGACATCGTTATACAGTATTATTAACATGATTGATAAAATTTATGAACTACGTTTAAAAGAAGCTTACATAGTTACAGTTAAAATGGAGAATATTTAACTTGAATATATAACACCCTATAATGTAGTGTTGCTATCTCATTTTGTATTTAGTAACATGAAATAATCTATAATTCACTCAGAAGAAATTATTTAATTCTGGTTTTAATTTTGCGATAGTATTGTAGCCAATCACCAAAAAAAAATTTAAAATCTTCGGTATGTAAAAAACTTTTATTTCTTGTTCCATATGTTTTAAACCATCTTAGTAAATCATAACGATTTGTTTGGTTTCTTATCTACTTATTTTTTCAATGTTGCTATGTTTTTATTTATTGCTACAGTCTTTTTTGTAGTGTTTTTTTGTTTTAATAAGTTGCTCTCTTAATTTATTTACAGTTAGAATTGAATTATACTGAGAATTTCCCTAACAGAAATTTGCTCACTAGATCGTGCATTAATTTCGTCCAATCATAACCGACTTACAGTGATAACACTTCAGTAGCTTTCAAAAGTTACTATGGTGTTATCATTGTAAGTCGATGTTCATTGGCTAATTTTAAAATCAAATCAGTACGGCATTATACTGTAGCTTTCATTGGTCGACACAGTGTAAGGAAAACCGTGCAAAACATGGCTAGTGCTTTCTGAAGTTGATACGCGTTTGGCAGTCACTCGCTTCAAACGTTAACAGTTACCATGTTACGATACGTTTGTTGAATTCATTTCAAATAAAAGTATGTATTTTCCTACCAAAAACAATCCGGAAGGCCTTTCTTTCGAAATACGCACTGTGTCGTTTGTTTGCGTAACCTAGCAACGCCTGCAGTCACACGTAGAAGCCAGTGGTAAAGCTCGTTAGCTCGACTGGGTCGTTAGGCCTAAAGTAAACGTAACCTAGCAACAAATTATGAGCACCATTTGAAATTTATTACGCTCACTACAGTACGTTTTCGATTTTTTTTCCTTGCTCTTGTAATTTTAGAAAAAGTCAAATATGTACTGCATTTACTAATCTATTATTATGGATTGTTTAAAGTAAAAATGTTCGGAGGTGTGTGCCAGTGAGACATTCTTCAGCGGCGGCACATATCAATTTTATTCCTGGCGACCGTGGAGAAAATCGGCGCGCAGATATTTGGAGGGCAGCAGCGACTTTTATATATATTTTTTTTATTTTGCATACGTAATTTAGCATGCTGAATAATGGAAAATGATGAGAAATTCTCTAACTAAATACCCCTCGAGCTATTGGAAACTGTCAAATCTTTTCAACACTCGTGTTTTGACCCATTAAAATCACTCGTGCTATTTATTGGCAGATGATTTCCCTCGTGCTTCGCACTCGTGAAATTCATGTCTGCCCAAATAGCACTCTTGAGTTTATAGGGGCCAAAACACTCGGGTTGAAAAAAAAT
This sequence comes from Lithobius niger, assembly GCA_023313725.1. Classification (NCBI taxonomy): domain Eukaryota; kingdom Metazoa; phylum Arthropoda; class Chilopoda; order Lithobiomorpha; family Lithobiidae; genus Lithobius; species Lithobius niger. The sequence goes on from JAHWFP010111924.1 coordinate 12,756, forward strand.
TATCGATAATTTCCTTAGCTCTTGGAATATTACGTGTGATAAGTTTCCAAAGAACTAAGCTTAATATTTCATAACAGAACTTTCACAATTTTATTTCGAAGTTTTTGAAGTTATTACAAGTAATTGTTTTGCTTGTTAATAACC
>JAHWFP010111927.1:0-14721 GCA_023313725.1 Lithobius niger
CTGTACCTGTCGCTCTGTTGTCTACAGCCCAGTCGCATCCTCCGCCCTTGCGTGAGTCGTATCATCTTTTGGAGCAGTCATTCGTAGATACATTAATTTTTCGTCCATGGTTCTGTGGTTTGACAAGGCGGCAGCGCCACGACGCTTAATCCAATGACGATGGCCCTGGTCGCGGTTTCTGGACAACTATCGCCAACCCTGGTGTGTCTTAATGCCATCACCACGAACGCTAGCTTCTGCTTCACGTATCCCTTGACCACCGACTCATTGCGGCCTGTCCGTTGCCTTCTCGCCTTTCTTTAGCCCATCTGTCGTTATGGGAAACATCAGCACCTTGTTGGAAATCGCGGCTTGACATTTGCTCGCCCCTGTCGCCTCTTTTACAACGGGGGGTTCTTCTCAACCTAACCTATAAATAAATATAAATATAAATAGAATTCTCCACACTTGGTGGAAGGATACGGAAGGGTGGTGAGCCGCTTACTCCGTTTCGGGAGATCATTGTCGAAGGATCAGGGCAGTGGACGCCTGAGAAAACGCTGAAGGGGTTCACATTTAAGCAATCTACTAAAGGCTGAGACTGAACGCGCATTTACAGTTTCCCTACTTAGCGAGTTCCAAATAGGAACAACCCGTACCGAAAAAAAATGTCTACGACAGTCTACACGGGAAGCTAGAGCAGCTAACTTCCAATTATGACCCCGGGTACGGTTTAGGCTCGGGGCGAGGTCGAAAAAAGGCAGGTCGACCTCAATTAGGTTTCGCAGGATCCGAAAAGTCAATACAAGGTCAAATCTCAGTCTACGTAACTCCAACAATTCCAGACCAAGCCGCTCAAGGCACACCCTGTAAGGAATGTTGAGAAATCCTGGAAGATGTTTAGTGAATCGTCTTTGCACCGCCTTCACGGAATCAATGTCCTGAGCCAAATAAGGCGACCAAACTGGGGTGGCATACTCCAAGACCGGGCGTACAAAAACGTTAAATGCCCAAACCAATGTCACTGGGTTTCCAGATGTGAAACATCTCTTAACAATGGCTGCTCGGCGATACGCGGATGAACATACCTTTTGGCAGTGAAGGGAGGATTTCAGGTTTCGGGAAAACCAAACTCCCAAATCCCTGACTTCTTCAACGGAAGGAAGTACTTCTTGATTTAAGGTGTATTGAGCACGAGGATTTATGTTACCAACATGGAAGGAATGGCATTTAGGGATTGCAAGAGGGAGTTGCCAGCAATCCGACCAGTCCCCAACGTGCTGGATATGTGTAACAAGATCCTGGGAGTGGGATCCGGACAAATTTTCGCCCCCAACCTTCAAGTCGTCAGCAAATTTAAAGCCAAAAGTATTCGGATTCCTAAATGTTAAATCATTAATGTAAATAACAAACAGGAGGGGACCCAGGACAGATCCCTGGGGACCCCACATGGAACAGCTGTCCAGGAAGAAAAGCTTTGGTCTACCACTACCCTCTGGGACCTGTTTCGAAGGAAGGCTGATAACCAGTCCTTAATTTTTCCAGAGATGCCGCAACAAGTAATCTTGAGAAGAAGCTTTCGGTGAATGGCAGACTCGAAGGCCTTTTTAAAATCAAAATAAATGGTGTCTGATGGGACACCAACATCGAGTGCACTTGTCCAACGATCAAGGACTAAAAGCAATTGGTGAGTTGCTGATCTTCCCGGGAGAAACCCAAACTGATCATGGCGAATAATAGAATGGTTCCTAAGAAAAGAAACCAAAACGTCGCGAATAACAGTTTCCATAAGTTTACAAGCAACACAAGTAAGGGCAATAGGTCTGTAGTTCGAGGGGTCGGAAGGGGAGCCCTTCTTAAAGATAGGAACCACGTGTGCCTGGCTCCATACTACTGGGAGGGTACTCTGCTCAAAAGAAATTGAAAAGAGCCTGGAGAGGGGATAGCTTATTTCAAGAGCCAGTTTCCTTAGAAGAAAAGCCGAGAAACCATCTGGTCCACATGACTTGCTTGGTTTAATCTTGTTCAAAGCAGAGAGGACGGTGTTCTGAGGGAATTTCACCGAGTTACACAAAGACTCAAATACTGTAGTGTCGTCAGAGGGGATACTAAGGTCACCATTATCAATGATAGTGTTCGAAGCAAATGTAGAACTGAGGGCATCGGCCTTTCCAGTATTCTCAGTAATGTAACAGTCATCCACTTTAAGTGGGGGAAGAGCTCGAGAGGAATCAGTTGACCTACGAAAGTATTTAAGTAAGGAGGACAAATATCCCTCTTTGATCACTGCCGATTCTTTCTCCCGGTGCCAAACTTCTGTAGAAACAGAATACTGCTTTCTTGCAGTGTTGTAATTTAACAACGCAACAGGGCTAGGGTTGTGTTTGAAGCGTCGCCAGAGCTTGAGCTTTCTGATGCGCAGTTTATTGATATGGCGAGGGACATAATCTTGATGTATATTTTTAGGAGAACGTGAATTTACTCTGTTGAAGGCGATATGGCCAGTCAGGATACTATGGAAGCAAGTCCAAGCCTGTTCAATGCCTTGGTGAGGGAGAAAAATAAGATTATCCCAGTCCACTGCGGAGAGGGAGGACTTAAGTTTGACGAAATCAAGTTTTCCCTTCCCTATGGCCATCTTTCTCCCAATGGATCCTCCAGAAGCCGTACCAGAAAGGTTTACAGTAAAATAAACAACAAAATGGTCACTATTACTGAAGTGTGCACCAACACAGACATCAAAAATCAGGCGCTCGTCATGAGTAAATATAAGATCCAAGATGTTCGTTCCCCTCGTGGGCTGATCAACCAATTGGTTCAGTCCGTGGGGTGCAATGAGATCGAGAAAATACCTGTGATGTTTATTCATGGCAATATTTCGATCCCAATCAACTGTTGAAAGGTTAAAGTCGCCAAGTAAAATATTTGAATGACTAGGATTCAAGGAACCTTCAATGAAAGAACATAGGTTAAGGATTTCAGAATCCACGTAGCTATTAGGTAAATAACAAAGGATGAATGTAATTTTGTTACAGGGAAGGGTAACGACAACACCTTCAGCCACCGTGCTCACTGCAGAAACTGTGATAGGGATAATAGCTCTGTGAAGTATCAGGAGTCCACCGCCCCGACTGTCCCGATCTCGCCTAATTACCGCGTAATCAGTGGATCCACCAAGCATAGCATCCGTAAAGGATGGGTTAAGCCAGGATTCGACCACGAAAATAATATCATAAGTGTTAAGATGGACAAGGGCCTTAAAACAACCAATATTCCTGATAATACTACGCGCATTAATTAAAATGCAGAGAAGATTTCTAGGCTCTACTGAAGGCAGATGTGTAAACATGGGGCTATCCCCAGTTAGATCGGAAAGTTTTCCAACGGTCCATGTACATTTAAAATTTCCCGTTGTAGTGCCGACTTTCCTCTGGATGTTAGGTGAATTGAATCCCTTGCCAGTAGGGAGTGGTCGGAGCAAATCTGGCTGTCAATGGAGATGAAGGAGAAATTGTTTTCAACACACATTTGACGAAGCAACAAGTTTGTATGAACAATCTTCATGTCCACCTCTCTTTGAGAACTTTCAAAGCGTGGGAATAGGCCAATGAATGCAATTTTGGCATTCGGACACTTCACCCGGAAAGAAGATGCAAAATTATGCAAATGCATGACAATTCTATTTGCTGGTTCTTCGTTGATGCTGTTTGTTCCAGCGCAGACTATTAATGATCTCACACTTTCTGCATCTGCCAAAATGTGCTGTAGTTTGGTTGCAAGATCTTTGGGTTTCAGGCCAGGATAAGTCCATGTCTTCGACTTCGGGTGATTTTCCCCCTTAAGATGTCGCACATGGGAGTCTCCAACAATAGTGGTATGGTCGCGCCACAATGACAACAATTCATTAAGATCGACTGGCCTGGAATCTATTTCCGATGGGGCATCATTCTCAGGTACCTGGTTACCTACAGACTGGTCAGCACTCCTAAGGTGGTTTTTAGCGTTACACAGAGCTGTCACATTTTCCATTTGGTCGCTAGCTAAGCTGCTGTTTTGTGTCGATTGTTCTTTGTTAGAAGAAATGGGAGGTAAAATGTTCTGTGGTGCAATAATTATTTTTTTCTTCATTTTATTAACTGGTCTTCTTCTTCGTGTTGTTACGTTGTTATGGAGGGGGGTAGGAAAGCTTTGAACTGGGACCAAAATCGCATCTTCTTTTCCAACTTTGTCTTGGTCCAAATGGGCAGATAAGATTTCGAGGTTTCCAGAAGATGAAGTTTTTAATTTCACAATTATGTTTGCCCCTCCATTCGGCGGGTCATCCGAGTTGTCTTCATTGGTGTCGCCCTTATTTTTTTCTAATGTGGTAAACTTATCCAGTCTTCTAAAGATGGCTTCCTCAACCCCAGCCAACCGTGACTCAAATCTTAAAAAAAAAGATCTTCTGCTTGGGCTTCAAGGATTTTCTGCTGACTTTTGAAAAATTGTCCAGTCCACTGTTCGAAAATATTTGTAAATACTTCAAATTTTCCATCCAGTTCACGTGCAACTTGGTCCGGGATGACAGCAACGTTTGCATTTATTTCGCCCAAATCCAGATCTTTCTCTAGGCTGAAGTCATCCAGACGATTAAGTAGCTTGAGTGAAAGATCATGGAGGGCGGGGATATTTGGAAGGTCATTTTCGTTTTTCTGGCTATTGTTTAGAGCCAGAATTCCTGTTGAATCCTTGTGTGGTGTACTCTGAATGGTATGGCCTACATTTATTGGGGATTCATGTGAATCAAAGGACAAAGTTTTTCGTCGCTCATTCATAGCTTTGTGATCACAGGCTGTCTTATGTAGGAACTTCTTCATCATAAACCAAAAAAAACCTTAAAAAGTTAAAAGTTAAAAAATTTGAAAGTTTAAAAACCTTAAAAAGATCGCAACACACTTCCAGTATTCAATTTGGATACGCCAAAAAAAAAAAATTTAGGCTGAACCAGGACGCGAACCAGCGCCACGAGAAATGATCCAATATGGCGTCGCCAATCCGACCACTCCTCGATTCACGCACGACGAAGAAAAACACTTCCCACACTCACACAACGCACTCACCCTGGCTAAAACGGTCACAGCAGATGCACAACATGTTCATTTAACGGACTTGGTCCAAGCTTCGGATAAAACGGTCCCCAATCACGTTCAGGATGAAAAATCTCGGAGCACAACCACTGCCTACTCTACACAGAGTAGAGTAGAGTAGGCAGTGGCACAACACAACACGACTCGACGACACGAGTGTAAACAGTCTTTTACCTACCGTCTCACGTCCCTGTCACCAACATTGCCCGTGAGGTTCGTCAAAAAACATCATCGACAGCTTGTCGATTACCTCAGCTACGTCCTTCGGTTATCATTCTCGCCATCATTCAGGCCGGTAGCCATGGTGATAACATCAGCCAGACAGTATTCTCAATCGGCCTTTGTTCCGCATCTTCGGGCGGGCGGGCATCAAAGGTTCTAACCTTCACAAGACACACCATACTGCGTTTTCGGGCACGAGCCCAGTCTCCACGGGTTCTTTTGTTCCAGGAGGACCCAGCTTCCTCACATGTCAGCTGTGTCCGCTACATCTTTGCCTTTCTCTACGAGTTCTGGACTAGCCAAGCAACTTGGCCGGGGTCTCCAGTTGTCAGATCGACAATCCCGGCGACTCTCTGTAAATGCGCTTCCTGTCGCTGCATTCATTCAGAATTGCTTTCGGAATCAGATTTTCTGCGAGCAGCCAACATCACCCTTATCTCGTCTCCAGCACCAAGCTTCCTAGTAACGCTTTCCGCCTACTCACAACCGTGCATCGCAAATGTAGTCAAGTTAAAAGCGATTGTTGCACACGTTTTCAAAAATTGATTTTCACTTTCGTTACTTTTGCCGGAATGAGTATTATATTAATAGATTTATTTATTTATTTATACTTGTGAATAATATAACACGACTCGAGTCACATGCTAACAATGAGCCAGGAAAGGTATGCTCAAAACTAAATCAAATTAGTTGGTGGATTGCTCTCTTCCTAACTGATGAAGGTTGTCTCCAAACCAACGGGCCATTACCATAGAAGCCTAATTCTAGCCATGCTAACACAACCGTCTCTCGTATTTTTTATTTTTTTAAATTATTTGACAAATGCAGAGATTGCAAATACACGTTTATTCATCACTAATTGAGCCCATTTGGCTCTGTCCTGTAGCTACACGTTTATTGTCTTACCGTATCTCTGTTCAAGATTCTGAAAGCATCCGTCATCGCACAACGACGAATAACCTATTTCTGTTTACCCAACTAAGGTTCTCAGCTTTTATTTCTGGATTGTTACTCCATTCCATAAGTGCCCCATCACCATTCATACCGCGGAAACTCAACGTCGAATAGCCCCTTCAAACAACTTCTCTTAAACTTTTTCCAAAGCAGTACATATTTTTATTAGTAGGTCCCCTAGCCCTGCAGCTAGAATAAAATGGCTGATCAGTGAAAAAAAAAAAGAAACAAAAACTACTTTTTCTAAATTCTAAGCGTTTCTCGACCCAGAAATGATGGACGAGAATGCAACGGAAAAGTACAGTGACAAATTTTGTGATAAAATGCGTAATTGTCAAGTGGAATGTCAGTGCGACACCAAGGAACTGGGCAAAAAATCCACTTTTAAAGTGCCGAGACACAATAACGACACTATGAAGTTTATCATCTTATGAATCCACCTAAGCGGATATGAAAATAAAAATAAAATTAAAGAACATTGCGTCGAGTTACTTTATTGTAATATGTAAAACGACAGATGATTACTAGTATATGAAGTGTTGCCGTAAATATTATATGTTTAAAGTAACATCAAATAAACATTGAGCTTACCCTTAAGCGCTTCATACGCAATACATTCTTATGATGGAGCTATTAAAAATATTCTGCTAATAATCTACTAAGTGGTTTGCCATAGCCGTAACCATCTTTGTGGAGATGGTTCCTTTCCAAAAAGAAAAACTAGTCGAGTATCCGAATAGTAATTTTGAATCTACCCCAAAACAAAACTTGTTAAGGATTCCCGCCAATGTTTTCAGCCGTGTGAAGTCGTGATATCATACCAAAAACCAAAACTGGTAAAGGGGGCTGTCAAGTTCCGAAATGATTCAGCCCTTCAAAGGAGTGATATCAACACACCAAAACATTCGCCAAGTTAATCGCACCGAATATTTCTTTGGACGTTAAATGAAAACTTGAACATTTCTACCGAATTAGCAATGTTCCAGTTTTCATTTAACGTCCAAAGTATTATTCGGTGCGATTAAGTTGGCGAATGTTTTAGTGTGTTGATATCACTCCTTTGAAGGGCCGAACAATTCGAAACTTGGCGGCCCCTTTTACCAGTTTTGGTTTTTGATATGATATCAGTCCTTGTTTTAAAATTGTGTATTAGACTCAACTCCGCTACCGTGCAGATGTGTAATAAAGTGGCATGTCAACAAGAAATTGGTTTTCAACAATTTGCTACTACCTTTTGCCTATAGGTCGAACCATTCTCAACTTGGTCACCTCTTTATAGGTTTTTGGTTTGGTGTGTTGATATCACTCCTTTGAAGGGCCGAACCACTCTGAACTTGGCCTCTTCACCAGTTTTTGCCTTTGTTTATTTTGCTTTGTTTTTAGAGCTGGTTTATTTTTCGTAAATTGGACGTGAATACAATTTCTTTGGCAACGTTGTTTAGATTCATCGTGCTACACTAGTTTGTGTCTTGGCACGCACGTCAGTATACACGTTGTCATTGTGCGAACTTTGGCTGTCCAATGAAAGACGATGCCGACAATACTAACAATGGTTATAACAATATTTTCGTACTTACGCGCCATCCCACGCCATCCTCGTTACATCCCTAGGCTCCAAACCATAAAAGGTACACAGTTCGTATCATACTGGAGCCACTCGTCCAATTTCATAGCTGGATGCCTTCCCGTTATCTCGGTATCGATGAATAATCACCCTATGGAAATTAACATGGGGATGAGTGGACTAGAATTAGCTAGCTCAACGTTATTGAGGGTCAGATTTTGCATTGAAAGCAGCTCAGCTGGCATTCCTACACGAGTTAATTTTTGTCAGGTGGGTAATTGCTCTTGATTTCAACACAATTTAAGCTTTTGTGCCGCATTATTATTTTTCCCCAAGTACCTGAAATGTGCCCAACTATGCTTCAAGATATAAGACACTGACGCTATGGCGCCGCGCTACAGTGGTTTACAACCTCGACAGTTGAATTGATGTGATGTTTTGTTGTGATGATTGTTGCCTAGCTTGGCGCGACATACTAGCGTGTGTCTAGCTATATGAAAATTGCTTACTGCACAAGTTTCAATTATTTCACTTAACGTTTGAAGTATTAGTCGGTGGGATTAGCTTGGCGAAAGAACTTGGCGTTTTATATCACGACTTCACACTGCCGAAAAGCTTGGCGGGAATCGTTAACTAGTTTTGTTTTGGAGTAGATATCAGGTATTTTTGGTCCAAATTGATGAAAACTATTTTTCTTCTTAGCAATTATTATGAGACGGAAACACCAATCTAGTTTTCTGGTCCATATTTTCTGTGTCATTAATAGTGAATTTTATGTTGTCAGGCGACCAAAGTCTCCCGATCCAATAGGTTTCAGCCTTTTCTGCCGCATTGTTATTTATTCTCACATGGCTAAAAACAGCCAAACTCCCTTTGCTGTAAAGACACTAGATACTTATTTTTATAAATAAAATATGTCTTCAGGATAGTCAAGGTGTTTTTTCAGCTACGCAAAAAGTGACAATTTGTCGAAACCGAATAAGCCTTCAAAACCAGAAAAATAAAACTTCAACGTGCCCTTTTACAAAAGTTACCCCTGCCCTCTCGGTGGTCTGTACATGTTACTGAATTTTACCTACCGTGAAGATTCGTTGTGAACTGGAGTGGATCTGAATTCTTTATCAATGCCCCCAAATTTTGTATTTAGCGAAAAAATATTTTCATGAAAGTATTAAATGTATTAAACTTGACATTTTATTTCCTTTTTAGGGTGGACCTCCAGTGGGTCCAATCGAGTTTAATTGGAGGTCCATTTTAGGCGGCTGCAGGTCCACTTTGACCTCCAGTTAGCATGTAAAAAAATGCCCTGATATTCAGAAAACGCACTTGGGGGTTAACTCTTGTGTAAGGGACAGTTTAAGGGCGGGTTTTTGCAACGGCAATTTTCTCGCTCACTAGATTTAATACTAAATTTGCTGGCTGCTTCTCGCCTTTAGCAGAGAATGCGGCTTTCGAGTTGTCTATACGTAGTAACTATGGGAACACGCGGACGGAGATGTTCTGCTTGTGCCTCGCGACACAAGATATGATGCGCGCAACATGACAGCGTCGATTTATGACAACAAGAACACAATTTTTGCTGCAGTACGATGGACTGATTTCTGAACGCCGGCATCTCGCTCCGAGCAGCTATTTATCCTACCGTCGTCTGATCACTGCGAGGAGCTGTGCTTTGTGCGAAATAGCAAATTTTGGAAATAGCGTGAAATGACAACAATGTTGCATCAATGTTTAAAATTACTGTTGCACGTTGTTCTTTATGCGTATTGTTATTTATAATACATTTAATTTGTTATGTATTGCCGCATTCATTTAGTTGAACCCGGAAACTAATCGTAAATAAATAACGGTTGACTAGCAAATAGCGTTCAGCGAGCGAGAAGGCCTTGTTGCGTAAACGCGTCCTTAGGGCCTGCTGCGATTTCAGAAATAACACTTGGCCAAGTTGGCCCTCCAACTCGTCCTCACCTTCCACGAAAACCAAGGATGGCAAGTACCACACTTGAGAGCGTTACAAGCATGAATAATCTGTCAATTGTTCGCGACGTCCACCTTTTATGTTAGGACAACCGGAAAACAGACTGGCACCGGCCTACGTAAAGACTGTTCGATCCACTAGCATCATATGGTGAAGATGACCTTGTGATGCGGTTCCGTAATATGTCCAAAGAGAATTTCAACGAACTGCTAACTCTGATATCAGCTCACTGTGTTGTACACATGCACATGTAAAAGAATGAAAACCTAAACCCACAAACACATACAGAACAGAAGCCTACAAAATGGAAAGATTAAAAATACACACACACAAAACGAACACGTAATTGCCCACACGAACTAGAACTAAAACAGAATCCGTCAAACACACAGGCAAAAAAACACTGCCTTAACTATGAGTCTGCTTGTTTCACAAATTATAAATGCACACAAAGTACACATACAGCCACTGCACGAAACAGGCTTAAAATATCAAACAACAAACACAGGCAAATATTAATAAAAAAAAAATCTGTATAATACACAAATTAAGCAAACATATACACACAACCCGGGGATTCGATCCGGGAAACCTCCAATGATCGTAGGGGGCCGAAAGATTGTCCAGAAGTTTGCCAGAATAGTTCCCATAGCCGCTGAAGATGCATGGCAGCCTCTCCCGCTACCCTATCCGGCAGTCCTGGTGGGGATTTTGCCAAGGTTCCCCTTTCCAGAGGTTTGACCAGATCCGCACCTCCAGCAACCAGTCTGAGCTCTCTCACCGCTATGTGATGGTTGAATGGTAGTAATGGTCGAATACAGCAGTCAGGTTTTATTTGGTGTGTGGCGCACAAACAAGCTCACGTCCAGTGGCGATTGAAAAGTGTATGTTTATATGTAGTCAAGTGGTCATCGTGGCTGAGTTGTGAGAGAGCTCAGCCTGGTTGCTGGAGGCTTGTGGATCTGGTCGAACCCCTGGAAAAGAGATCTTGGCAAAGGCCCTGCCAGGACTGCCGGCCAGGGTAGCGTGAGAGGCTACCATGCTCCTTCAGCGGCTATGGGAACTATTCCGGCCAATTCTGGACAATCTTTTGGCCCCTACGATGATCGGAGGTTTCCCCGATCGAATCCCCGGGTTGGCACCTCCCTTTACCAGATATTTCTTCTTCTCTAAAAGTCTGGTAATGTTCAAAATTGAGCCGGTTCAGCCATACAAGCATTAAGTTGCTTCGGCTGACTTAAGGCTCAAAGAAATTAATTAAAAAAAAAAATCTGACAGTTAAGTCCAAAAGACAACCTAAATAGGTTCGCATCTGTATTTATTTGACTGTATCCCTAAAATGTAGTTAAAATGTGTGGTGTAAATGCCAAGAGAATATGAGGTGACAGCGCCACCTGGAAACACGATAAACTTATTTGCTTAAAATTATTTCGTCAGTTGTGCATTTAGCCTTATTGTGACAAGGTAGTAATTAGAGGATTATCGTTAATCAAAACACATTAGTGATAAAATGATGGGAAGGCGCATTTGTATCTTAGTCGTTGCCAATTAACACCAAACAGCTGTTCAACTTAAAATCAAGAACTATAAGAGAGATTCTTCGTAACCTATCATCGATCGACGATTATTTTTTATTTCGTTCACTTCGAGGAACAATGCCCAACTTTCTGTCTCTTCTGTTTACTGAAATAGTGTTGTGTTTCAGTATTTCAAACAGTAAGTTTTGAAATGTTTAACATTTTAGCAACGTAGTTCCGAAGCTAGAATTTTTTCTGGAGGGCAAGCAGCTTATAATATTTTATGCCGCCACCTCCATTCCCACTCACCTCTGACAGCTATTGAGGTAAGGGGCAGGGAAGAACACCTAAAGGAAGCTTGTCACCGAATGAAAGTCTGCAGAATCTAGCGCCATCTAGCGTTATCTAGTGCTATCTAGCACCTACTTGCGTCAAACGAAGGCATGCACAACGCCATCTCTTTTAAAGAAACAAAGTCAAATTTAGTACGTCTTCGTGCACCTGCGAACAAGCTGTAAAGTTAATGGCGCCACGGTATATTGTAATTCTGTTGGTGACAATCTGCCTTTAATAGGGAGGGAATTTGAACGAATTAACATAGGGCATAGAACTTATTTTACTATAAAATAAGGAAGAAATCACAAGGTAAAGGGTAAATGAAGCAAGCAGTCTGCATTAAAGACTGGCCTTGTGAGGATACAAGATACACTAGTCTGAGAAAGAAAGAAAGAAAAGACAACTGCCCCGACTGTGACTCGAACCCAGGACTTCCTATTTACCAGTCGGGCGCTCGTACCACTGCGCTACCAGGGCGAGTTCTGGCTACAGGCTCCAGCCTCCACATTATTTCTAGTGTGGAGGCCAAGAAGCAATGTTGCTTTCCCTCCTTGTATGTATGTTTGTGATCTATGGGTCACCATTGAGAAACATTGAACAGCTACTATGCTCGGCTGGAGCCTGTAGCCAGAACCCGCCCCGGTAGCTCAGTGGTTAGAGCGCCCGGCTAGTAAACGGGATGTCCTGGGTTCGAGTCCCAGTCGGGGCAGTTGTCTTTTCTCTCTTTCTCAGACTAGTGTATTGTGTATCCTCACAAGGCCAGTCTTTAATACAGACTGCTTGTTCCGTTTAGTTTATTAGTAACGGCGAAGAGAAGCAGGGCAAGGGAGCTTATCATCCTATCCTGGTGTCTGTTTGTCTGTCTGTCTCTCATGATGGCTTTTCAAACCGCTGTCCTGTTCACTATAGGCAGATGGTAAGTTTTAAATTAAGAAAATGCGGCAAGAAGTTTCGAGAATTTAACTCTCAAAATGTGAAAATAATTCAGAAAATAAATGCACGACGACTTGACAAAAAAAAAAATCGCAACCGTAAAACATGCACAGAACTTCTTTCCATTAATGGTTGCAGGTCAGTAGTAGGAAAATTCGATCAGCCACACCAACCATATCAGTATTCACGGCTATTGTTTTTATTACTTGACTGTTTAAAATAATTTAATAAGATTTACAACGTAATGTTCAGAGATTGTTTTACACTGTTAGCAGCATAAAGGTGGCTTACTGAGCTACGTTAGTGTAGTGCACGATTTTCTCTGATTTCCAATTTTTTTTATATTATTCGCAGCGAATTATGGCTATTTATTTATCCTACGTTGATCTTTTGAGTGTATATTGATTTTTATTCCCTCTCCATTGCCTATGACCGAGCACATTCGGTCGAATGGAGTCCTGATCACCATTGTGACATTAACAACAGGTTCAGTGAGTTATCTGTATGCCAGTGGACAAGTGGCCATATCGCTAAAGGCAGTATGTTGGTGACCTGACTAGTTGGTTCGAATTCCGCTCACGGAACTTGAATGAACCGTAAAGGTGGTTTACTGAACTACGTTAATTTAGTGCATGGTTTTCACTGATGGCTTATTTCAAATTCTCCTTTATATTATTTACAGTGATTTATGTCATTTATTTAGCTTAGTCACTTATTCTCTCTTTTTGTCAGTAAGGTTGAGATCGGGGTTATTGGGAAACATTATTTCACGATAAAGCAGTATTTTCTATATCAAAACCTGGGGAGCGAGATTTAGCCCTGTAAAATTGATATCATACATTACATACCTTTCAAACGAGATACGGAATGGGTCAGTGAGTCACTGGGACAAAGACCTTGACCCAATTTTGACCCAATTTTGACCCACGACCCAATGACCAGTTTGACCTACTGACCCATAACGATCCACTGACCCGAAATGACCCAGTGACGTAATTAGTCCTACTTACGTTTGCAATGTCTGGGTTCTGAAACAGAGCACACAATATTTTGTGAAACACCAAAAGTGAAGGTTACAGAACAATTTTTAGCTTCTATGCTACAAGCATGAAATTAGCTAGTAACACTCTCCATAACCAATACCCTAAAAAAATTGATAAAAAAGATAGGTTTCAAAGATATTCTGCCTTTTTTTGTTTATTTTTAAATCTTGTTCTACTTTTACAAATACTAAGACTCCACTGCATAGTGCAAGTACTTGCACCTTTTGAGGTTCTTGTTACGCAAATGGGAGAGACACAGGTTATGACGCACATTGGACAGTGAAATCACGTGAAGATAGTGACTAAGCTTAATCATTATTGCTGAAGCTTATTTTGTAGATATAGCAGATGCAGCATAAACTCGCCCACCTGACGCAGTGAATCAATACAAATAAATGCAAGGGCCACTCGGTGAGCATGGTTTGTTCGGTTGTGCCGTTTACCACCTGAAGCATAATTTGAATACTATATGTACAGGTAACCATCAAAAATTAAGCTAGATCAAGAGATTATGATGCGACATGGCGCACCATCTACGTGATTAGCACATGCAACAGGGCATTTCTTTGCAACCTGAATTACGTAGGTCAATTTTCAAAGGTACTCAAAGACTAGCTAAAACATTAAAATACTAGAGCCACCTGGTTGATTTTTGTTTCTATTACGGTACTAAACGAAAATCTACACTGCCTGCCTTTTTTTTTGCATTTCCCTCCCTCTGCCTTGTTTTAACTCTAGCAAAAGTTGTGTGGCTTCCCTGCCATGCTCGTAGCTCAACCGATTGCGCATGTGCGGGCGCATCTACATCTATATATATAATACGGAGCAGGTGGCCAAGTCACCGGCCACGCCATTCCATCGTACAATCAAGTACCCCACCCCGTAGTGCCATCTGTTGACGGGATTCGCCTTCAAATTCGGGTTGGGACACTTTTCCAACGTCTTCGAACAGATGGCGCCGCTTACCAAACCTGCCATGTCACCATCTGTTGATGGCCTTGGACTGCAAGTTCGGGTTATGACACTTTTGCCAAAGTCTTCGATGAGATGGCGCCACTTACCAGACCTG
>JAHWFP010111930.1:0-16921 GCA_023313725.1 Lithobius niger
AGTGCCATCGCAATGCAGTTTCTTTTTAAAAGCACAAAGAATACAGTCGTAAAGGTCTTTCGTGCAGAGATGTAACGCCTATTTCTCTATTCTTTTTTCGTCTAACCCTAAAAAACAGGCCAATCTCTTTTATTCCGAATAGA
The DNA here is from genome assembly GCA_023313725.1 of Lithobius niger. Classification (NCBI taxonomy): domain Eukaryota; kingdom Metazoa; phylum Arthropoda; class Chilopoda; order Lithobiomorpha; family Lithobiidae; genus Lithobius; species Lithobius niger. The sequence goes on from JAHWFP010111930.1 coordinate 144, forward strand.
GAATTCCTGTTTCGCCTATAACTTTTGGGCAAACTTTTATGCAGATTTTTGTACAAATTTTGAACAAACTTTCGTACGTACTTTTGTGCATATTTTGTGCATACTCTTATGCAAACTTTCACAAAAGTCTGCACAAAAGTTTGCAGAAAAGTCTGGCCTGAGGTGTTCACTCAAAAATTCGCACAATCGGCGAAAAAGGAATGTGCAAAACAGGATTCTTCTTTTTCCCACTATTTGTCACATCCGTCCTGAAACTTATAAGGGCAGGTTTTGTAGGCGAAAAGAGAATAGGTGAAAAAGGATGCAGATTACAATTTATACGGCAATGAGCTTTCTTTTATAGAATTGCTTTACCTTTTATACAATTTTTACCAGGAGATCTATTATTTCTGTTGCACTCTTTCAAGCAGAATTTTAACTTGGTTGAATTTGACTGCCGAGGATTACAAAGGAAGAATTGTAAGATCGTACAAAATAATAGCCAGGGTGGTGCACGACAGTTGCGCGTAATGGTTCAAAAGTTTCGGAGAGAACTGTTGAGAGAACAAATAAGGTAAATAAAAAGGACATGCTTTAAGTCGTAACAAACAAAGTAACGCTGCAAACCTGTGAGGAATTAAGGCTTGTGCTTTTTATTTACTTTTTGTTTGATAACGGAGAAAATTACTTTCCGAAACGTCACTACCTTTGTGCAGTTATGAACCATCCCTGGCTTAATTCTGTAATCTAGCTTTGGTGCTTTTCCTTTTCTATTTTTGGTTTACTGGGAAGAAAATATAATCTGACACTATTGCCCTCCAGTTGGTACACCGTACTGTACTGCATACGTTTTTTTAATTGCACATTCTCGTCAAAAATACTGCACATGGAACCTAAAAAAAAAATATATGACTGGAAAGTCCTCATGCCGATAATATGGGTTGTTGGAAAACATGGCAGTGTTCCTGGTGGGTGGATGGCATCCATCTTAGTGACAACTGTTTCCTGTTCTCAAGGAACGTAGAAGAGCGATGTTTCTGATTAGTCACATAAAATTGTTTCATGCAATGGATTTCAACCTAACTTTTATTGCTTATAGGCCCATCTAGGCGGGCGTGTGTCTTTTTCTGTTTTAAACCACGCGCAATGGATGTTTGCCGTGACGTCACCATGAGTTAGCCAATGACGAACGAGAACAACGGCTGTTTGGCCGTCTGATTGGACCAGCCCAGTCACGTGATATGCACGTCACAGCAAACAACCATGGCGTGTGGTATAGTATTCTGTACAGCCGTACCTGCTGAGAAAACTATTGCATCGACGTTCGTCCGTCCTTCGCTTTTTTTAAACTTCGGAACGGTAGATAAAGACAAGGTCTTAACCATCAGTTTCGGGGACCAAAATTTACTTTAAAAACACGGCAAATTAAAACATCATTAATTCCTTAGAGCTAATTGGCTTTTTCGGCATTACTAAATGAAATTATAACATTTGATAGTCGCATGTAAACCCAAAGAATAACGTGCTACCGTAAAGGCAAAAGGATTTCGCTAACGACACACATTTAAAAAAGTTTCGTCGCATATATACTGCATCGATGCATAGGCTCCTACTCTCGAATCAAATTCTCTGTTATCTGGTACTTGATGAAATTAAAACGCCAGGTCAAAAAAAAATTAGGTCTAAAACTGAAAATTAACCATAAAATAATGTAACCGCAGCAACATCAGGTTGCTACGATTCACTGAAGGCTTAATCAACAACGTTACATTCTTTATATGTATAGGCAGCCATATCTGTGTATCTGTGAGCCGGGAGGCGCACGTGTTGCTGCTGCCAAGAATTTAGGGTTTGGGAGGAGAATTTGTAACTCTAAAAAGTCACTATTGAAACATGTTAGAATCGTCCCCGTTACTTCAGTCCGAGTTTTCATAGGGCGCCACGTGTTCCATCTGGCAAACAAAAATGGGTGTACAGTGGACATACCGTACACATGATAGACCAGACCGAAGCAAACAATAAAACGGAAGCAAAAAAAGCCAACAAACTAACTGAACAAAAAACGGCTTCAGAGTTCGTATCCCCATACTAACAGATGTGAAGGTACACGAATATAAACGGATTAGAGTTCACTCGAACGCAACGAACTATAATTTGACTCCAATTCCAGGGAACAAGGATTGTGACATGCCGGTCTCCACACACAAATATTCATGTACATCTCTAATCAATTAAACAAAACGGTTGGATACTTCGCACAAATAAAATACGCACACAAAATACAACATACACACGCACATGAAACAGAACGAAACTCTTAAACACATACAAACAGACGCCGTAAACCGCAAAAACGCCTACGAAGGCGATGAAAAACACATACATAAAAACAGGTAATAAAAACTCCCAATAATTAGGAGAACGCTTGTTTCACAAATTATAAATGTACACAAAATACACACATAGCAACTCTCAGGAAAAAACAACAAACAGAGACAAATGTTTAAAAAAAGCTTGTTCAACACCCAAATTAAGTGCACACAAACATTCACGCGCACGCAAACATTAAACATTTCAAACGCAAACTGCGTTCACTTTCTGACATAACCACTGTTCAAAAACAGTCCTTGTTCCCTGGAAATGGAGTTCAAATTATAGGCCGTTGCCTTCGAGTGAACTCTAATTCGCTTTTATTCGTGTACCTTCACAGCTGTGAGTATGGGGATACGAGCTCTAATGCTTTTTTCTAAACGACAAAGCCGTTTTTTGTTCCGTTAATCTGATTAGTGTTTCATACAAGTATGGGTCTTATAAGGGTTTCATTCTCGGTCTCACCTGATCTATGCCGAGACTATCTTTTCGAAACTACAGTTATACTTTTAAAGGAATATCGAAACAAAATTATAATAGAATTGAAAATACGAGGATAGATCTCGATGTAGGTTACCAATGGTGCGACATGAAGGTGGAAGGAAAGGAGAGATAGGAGAATTTGAGAAGGCAGCACTTAGTTTTCAAAACTCCAAAAATTCGCACTTTTGAAAATACGACGAATTGTGGGAAGGGCAATAAAACGCTCGGGCAGAAATCAGTTGACGTCAAAATGTGCTGTGCTATTTCTTAGCTGAATGATAAAAAAATGAAGAAAGACTTTAGGTTGCAATGACTTACAGCTTTTTAGTTGTTTGGTTGATCACACGTTCACCTTAAAATTTTAATCATTCCTTCAACATTGGAGGCCTTAATCCCGACTGGAATAATACGTGGAAACCAGACTTTCAATCAGTCTACCTTAGTGGAGCAAAAGTAGACGAGTGGTTTTAAAGCTAAAGGAATAAGGTGCTCACGTGCATTCGTACGGCGAATCACAAATACTATATATGTTGACGGATTCGTATAGCATTTGTGATTCGCCGTGAGAAAGCACGCATTGACCGCTTCCAGGGTTCCATCAGTCAGAAATAAACGCATCCGTGGGCACAAGGACATCAGTCTCACGACAGGCCCTAGGGGTCAAGCTGATTGGCGCCAGTATGATGGGTAGGAAAATGTGAAGGTTCCGTGGGCAGCCAACCCAGAGTCCATGGTGTAAGAGCCTCACAAGTAAGCTCTGCCCAAGACGAAACAGGTAAATAAAGGGTTGCAAAATTTCATCACACTACTGACACGTGATTTTTCCAAGAACCCGGAAAACTTTTGCAAATTTTTTCGTTGCAGCTTCAGAATAGAAGTTTTTTTCATGTTGAAAGACGGAGAGCAGTCCAAACCTAATAAGAACTGATACATTCAGCCTAATTTCGGCTCAGCCTCAACACTAATGGTCATGCTTTCGTATTAAGCCGCCCACGCACTGAGCGACTTGTCCGCGCAGCCAGGTTGCTGCAGCCAATGAAAATTATTAGTGCGTGGTTTTACATAAACGGTAAGCATTCTCATTGGCTGCAGTGATCTGGCCGCGCGGCCAAGTCCCTCAGGCGCAGGCGCCCTTAATCACCACACAACTGGTCCATCACTTATGAATAACTAATAGTAACTGTATTTACCACATTTGCATAATTGGTGGGACAAAGGCAAGCTTGTAAAGCAAAGGCCCTTCGATTTTTCGCCAGTAATCTCTGAAAGACATTGGGATCCGGTTCGATGAGCAACCCAGTCCATCCGTATTTTCTTTCCCAGTAGAGTGTGTTAGAGAGCCATTCGCCATCAAAAGCACCAACTTCCATAAAGAATCCTTTGGTCTGCAATGAAAAACAAAATACACAATTTGTAGTATTTGGCTGAGTGACAATAGCCTAACAAACCATGATTCTGTCACTGAGGACGTGTATATCTTTTTGCATACTTCAGATTATTTTTGGATTATTTTGAACGATACTTTTGTTTGTTCGTAGAGTTCGATGGTGGCAGCAAACCTCTGTGAACCTTCGGGTGTGAGTGATTGTTTGTAAATAAATAAAGAAATCACAAGGTAAAGGGTAAACGAAGCAAGCAGTCTGCATTAAAGACCGTCCTTGTGAGGATACACAATACAGTAGTCTGAGAAAGAAAGAAAAGACAACTGCCCCGACTGGGACTCGAACCCAGGACTTCCCGTTTACTTCCCGAGTCCCAGTCGGGGCAGTTGTTTTTTCTTTCTTTATCTGACTAGTGTATTGTGTATCCTCACAAGGCCAGTCTTGAATGCAGACTGCTTGCTTCGTTTACCCTTTACCTTGTGATTTCTTTATTTATTTACTACTTGCATTATTTCTAGTGCGGAGGCCAAGAAGCAAAGTTGCTTTCCCTCCTTGTATGTATGTTTGTGATCTTTAGGTCACCACTGAGAAAGATTGAACAGCTACTTATCTCGGCTGGAACCTGTAGCCAGTACCCGCCCCGGTAGCGCAGTGGTTAGAGCGCCCCCGGCTAGTAAACCGGAAGTCCTGGGTGCGAGTCCCAGTCGGGGTAGTTGTCTTTTCTTTCTTTCTCAGACTAGTGTATTGTGTATCCTCACAAGGACGGTCTTTAATGCAGACTGCTTGCTTCGTTGATTGTTTGTGTTGTTCTGAATCCCAGGGACCCCTTACTCATGTAAAATCAAGCCAGTTGAAATACATGCGTGGGACAAGTATTTGACTAACGCACAATTTTTGTGTGTGTTCTGGTGTTATTTTTTGGGAGGGGGGGTTCAAGCTTGCCTTCCTCTTTGCCTTTTTTGAGTTTTATTCACTGCCTATTGTACCGTTCTTCTCATTCAGTGTTCGCTCACATTGTATTGTGTCAAAAAATTTACCATTGGTGCCATAGGGTTGCTTCATTCATATCCGTTTGTGGCATTTAGCAAAGTTGTCTTCTCAAACAAGTCTGAATGGTCCTGTGGCGGCTCACTCAAGTAGTTTAGATACCGATTCATGTAAATAAAAGACACGCGCACACACTAAAACACACACCCACATTCCTGGGTTGTTAGGGCTGTAAAAAAAAAATTATATGAATACTCAAAGTATTTGTGCAGCTAAACTCGTATTTTACGACTGACTTTGCTAATGGAAGGCAGAAAGAAATGTTACACTTCAACGTTGTGTAACGTTACACAAAATGACTTGAAATGACAGAACAACAGCCATCCTAGCGGGAAATATTGTCACTACAGAGAAGTAACACGTAAAATGCGTGCAACGTTACACATAATACCGGGAAATAAAGCGACAGCAGCGTTCATAGCGGAACATGTTCTTATTACAGCAACATAGCACAAGAAATATGTGTAACATTACAAATATTGGTGTTAAATTTGACGATAGCAGCAACTCAAGCGAATAATATTTTCACTATACACGGCTAATTTGTGTAATTTCATGGTACAATAAATGTTTTTTAATTAAAGCAATTTTTGACGCCTTACACGTATATTTCTGATGTCATTACACACATGGGCGTTTCCAAAACGAATTATTGGGGGAGGGGAAACAAAAATATCTCAACCTAAAAAAATTTGAAGACTTTGCTCTCTTCCCATGAGCATCTTTCATGTTATATTTACTTGCTCGTATATCCTGTAATGCACACTCTATATTTTTCCAGCTTTTGTGTAAAGTTACACAATTATTAATAATTGGCAGCCTGGCTGCCACAAGAAAGTTGTGCAAAGTCACACTTTTTTTTTGTAGTGTATGTTTGTATGCTTCTATTGTAATCCCATTTTGAAATGTGCTCCTAGCACATCTGCCTTGATGCAGTTCAGAAAAGGTTGAGGAGCAACGAAAAAAGGTAACATTAAAGTGATGAGGAAACAATACCATTTCGTAACGTTTTTATTGCTGCTCATTGCCAGGAATGACATGGGAGGACGAAAAACATTAGCATGTCACTACTAGATCGTGGGGAATTGAGATCATTGGGAATTGAACTGAGGTCTTTAAATTGAACTGAGGTCTCCAATGCTATTCTTTGGTTCTAGCTTGCAATAAAGTTAACACGTTAACGACTGAAATTTAGCGTGGAAGAGAAGGAAGAGTTTCATTGCTATGCGTTTGGAAAAATACGAATACCTTTGGCCAAAATGGTGACAAACAAAATAGGCAATTGGATGCCAACAGTGATTGGGCGAAACAATCCTAGTAGTTGATATTTGGTTTAAATACGCATTACGCAGACATGTTAGGCCTATAGTTAGGGATCTAGACAAATGATCAACATGGTACTGCAGATGTGATATCGTTCTCAGAGAAATGTTGGTAACTGGTATTATTTTAAACTCTTGCACTATTTTTTGTCACCAGGTGCTTATAAAGTGTTCCGTAGGAATGAGGAAAGGTAGAGTATTCAGGCTGTCTCCTAATGTATGATGGGAACAGCGTCCTACTTGGTGATGTTAATACAAAAATGAATTCTGCGTATGAGGAATTTTAAAAGTCCTTAAATTCATGTGATAACCCAGCCATTAAGTCTGTTGTTTTATGATATCCATGAGGATTATGGTGTAGAGTCGATAAAAGTCATGGTAGACTTTTTTTTTGTTTTGTTACGAAACGTCCAGAGGTTTAATTATCGCCTTTTAAATAGCGTTCTGTTTATCTGTCCACATAACTTCTTTCAAAGCGCCTATCAAATCGAGATCAAGCATTTATGCACTTATTGCTGCATGGTTGTTGGGTGCTGCGGAAATGTTCAGTCTGTTCGGATGACAGGAAAGTGAACTTCGTGATGTGCCGTCATGTTAATTCGCGACCAGCAGCACCACTAACGGCAAATGCAGAACCTATGGCGATGGATTTATTTAGATTTCAGTTTCGGTTTCCATTAGGCGACATAGACGAATTGTGCGAAAAATCTACTTTGAAAGAACCTTAACACATTACGACATTGGGTTAAGAATAAAGATAACAAAGCCAAGCTATAGAAAGCCTTTCGAGGAAGCTAACATCTAAATTTCCTTTGTATTTTATTATAATTCTGAATCAGTGATGTATGAAGTGACCGCCATGTTGCTTCTCAGCCTGCACGTTTCGCGTGCAATAAGATGACATAGCATCTATCGAGCAGCACTGAAAACCTTCTTATGCATTCTCGAACGTAAACATAGGCATGTTTTTGTGCTTTCTATGACGACGACAAAGCCTGTACGGAAAAATGCTCGCCGAAAAATGTTCTCCATAAAATAGCTCACAGACAATTACTCGCTAATAAAATTACTCGCAAGAAAATTACTCATCGGGAAAATTTATAGCCCAAAAATGGACCGTGCGGTTAATTGCTCGCCATGCTTTTTTTTAATTTAGTAAAATGATAAAAATGCAATTTTTTGAAGTAAATATATATGTATTTCCTGCACAAATTGAAGAGTGCATTGCTGGGAATGAACAACCTCTGCGCAGACAAAAGTATAGAGTATTAGGACTGGAATGGCATTGAACGTATCGTTGCTGAATTCAGAAATTAGAACTGTTAAATTACTTGCGAGGTATATCGGATAATTTTGAAATTTTAAGAGATACTGGACGGAGGCATGTCTTGATAAAATTGCTTTTTTTTATGAAAAATGAAATAAACAAAGTGGTGGGTGAGAAATTTTCTCTTTAATGAACTTTAACACATCCTGTACTTAACTGCACTTAATGGATTTACTTAGGAAATATTTTTACTCATGTGTGCTTGGAAAAAAACTGTGGAGAGAAATTAATAGCACGGTCTATTTTCTTGCTAGCAATTTTCCCAACGAAGCAATTTATCAGCGAGCAATTATCCGTAAGCTATTTCCCGGGGAGCATTTATCGGTGAGCAATTTTTCGATAATCCAGGTGACGTAGAGGACATTTAATATCCTGAAGGAGTTTTTTAAGGAGAACGGTTAAAAATTCATATGAGATCCAGTCATTACAGACAGGAAACTGTTCTATTTGTTTGCGACGACATGACGTCACACATCTGTTCTTCGGTCATAACGCGATGGACGCTGAGCGTATTCCCATTCCTCAGTACACTAGCTACTATTCAAAAGATCGTATCTAGTATATTTTCAGGGAGTATGGGTGGACACCACGTAGCCCTCATACAGGCAATTTATTAAAAACAACGCAATATTTTCGTTCTCACGAGAGGCAGTCCTCATGCCAAAAAACCTAAAACCATATTGCAATATTTCGTGGGCGTATTGGCCAGTGAAGTCAGTGAAATGTTGAAAACTTACCCACAAGTTGCAAGTGCTTATACAGAATTTATTTAGGTGCTGTTTTGATGGAAGTGATGATGGAGCCTCAGTAAAGTTTTTAGGTAAACACTAGCAAATTTGTGGTAAGTTTTCAAAAATGTCGTGACGATATGTACAGTTTCCCAGAATATTTTCTAGTGTAATGTTCGTTAGTTAGTTAGTTAGAGGCCTTGGTTAGTTTACCTTCTTGCGTACGTCAACGTGTGGAAGGGATTAAAGATTTGTTGTTTGGTTTCACGAATTCATTGTCTGTTTGTTTTCCGTGTTGTATTAAACCTCATTGTCTGGTTTGTAGTGCACAAGTTTCTAAGCAGAATGTCTTATGTGTTTTATGTCTCGTTATGGGGCACTCCGAAAGGCACCAACAATGTTTTAGCAATTTCCGATCATCTTTGTGTGGAGGGAGGTAAAAGCTTAAACACTAATCTGTACTACAGACGTAGGCCTGTTCATACTCATCTTCGCTATTCATCTTTACCTTTTAAACCTACTTTTGGAGTAACTTAGCAAGAGTACCAAATAATGAGGAATATAAGTAAATCTGTAAATCTCATCAGTAAGTTCTGAGATAACTTTTCAATATATTTAAAGCACAGTTACAGCATCGTTGCTCGATTTCTAATTGCCTGATCATGACACAGTAAAAAGAGGAACTGAAGTTACCTTTTCTTTGAAGAGTTTTTTCACTTCCACCGTTTGATTATTTTGAGAGTAATCCGTCTTATTACCATTCGTTAAATTATAAGGCGTTGTGGCTGGAGGTATCGGGTGAATCTTCACCTTGATGTAGGCTATTAAATATGGATCGTTGTGAGCCAGTCCAATAATGTTCTGAGGAGTCCAAGATTTTACTTTTTCTAGATCTATACCTAGACATACACACAAAAAAAAAGTCAGAAACTTAAAATCACACATGGAATAGTTTGCACGAATATTTCAGGATTGTCCTTTAAAATTCCGTCTGTGCAGCTTTGGTCATAGCCGAGTGCTAACCATATTTCATAGAATCTTTGTGAAACTACCTGTCATGCATAAACATCCTTCCCATGACCAGTGAAATTCGAACCAAGACAACTCATATAATGTTAGCCAAAACAAGCTTAGATCATTTTGCAAAAGTATGGATGCCAATGTTACATGCCTTTTCTTCTTTTCTACAACTTTTCTAACACAAACTAACCCATAACAACAGCGACACACAGACCAGCATTAAAAATAGCATAGTACAGCAACTGAAAAGCATTGTCTCCAGTATGGTATTACCACAAGTTTACTGTCAAGACCATCACGCAGCCTTAAAAGTAGTAGACTGAATTCTGTCAATTACTCAGTCCATTACATCAGGGTGGCGTTCTACCGGGAAAACCTGGAAAACCACGAAAATTCAGGGAATTTATCAAGTCAGGAAAATTTAGGGAAAAATCAGGGAATTTGAAAGATATTAACCGAAAATCAGGAAATTTGAACATTTTCCAGAAAATCTTTCACCTATTTAAAAATAGGTAATTAGGATTTAATTTTTTTCTTCTAAAACCTTCACTTTATTTCAGTTAAAACTTAATTTCCTTTTTGTTTCATTTCTGATAAAGCGAAAACTGCTTAGGACTAAGTAATGTAGGACGTTTTGAATTTTTAGTTTTGTTCAGTTTTTTTGTGGCCTTTTCCTGCTCTTGACCAATAACAGTTAGGGCAGTGCAATTTTTGATTTAGCAAAGCAATACAATTGAGTTATTGCAATTTGAGTGAAATGTGAAAAACATTTTTTTTTAGTCCTGTACTGTACCTTCCTTCGACCCCCAAAAAAATCAGGGAAAAGTGTTAGGATCCATGTGGAAAACCTGGAAAAGTCAGGGAATTTCATCATGAACTATTGAACGCCACCCTGTACATCCTCTGAAGAGAACTGAAACGGGTATTTGTTTATTTATTTATGCTGGAGACTGCTCTTGACTAATTGTTAAGATTGAAGGTTGGACTTGAATAGAACTTGAACTTTATTACTTGAGTTTCTACAGACCCCAAACGTCATGCACTCGCTCTAATTATTGTAGATTTCAGCAACATGATACCAGGAAACTCATCAACGAGAAACTGAGCAACAGGAAACTCATCAACTCATCAACGTAGAAATCTGTATGTTGCACAACAAAAGGCTAAACCGTTACTCAGGTCTTTCTCTTCCGAAACATGATTGAAGGTTGTAACATAAATTGCACAGTACTTCTGTACAGGTAGGATGGTAGTCACGTTTCTTGTCACAAGGGCTGTGATTTCTATCCTCCGTGTCTAACCAAATAGACATGTTCAAAGTTTATGAAAATACCCTAAGAAATTAAACCATGATTCTCCCCAAAGTATTGTCTTTCTTCAGTGTGTTCATGGCCTACTGAACCTAGCAGTTTTTACCGGGGACTTGTGGTTTTAATCTGGAAACGCTTGCCTAGAAAAAATCAACGGATGTTCAATCCTTCAGCCAGAGGCTGGAATTAACGTTAAAAAAGAATCGATACTCAAGACTAACTAAATGGATGTGATCAAGTTAAGATTAACTAAACAAGGGAATTGATGAGTCAATACTTGTACAATTTCTTTAGAAGGGTTTACAATTTTGAAATAAACAGATTTTTTTGGGAGGAGAAGAGCAAAAGAATCTCCAATCAACTCCGAATTCCCTAACTGCGCTTTAAGTGGCAACCGAGAATTATTTTATAAAGGAGTAGAACTCTTCAATGATAGCAATTATATCCTACGGGCGGCAAAAATACAAATAAATTTGAACGCTGAAGAACACTTCGATGGAGCTATTCAAAATGTCGCCCCAACATCAGTACAAACAACATGGATTATTAGCAAGGTAAAAGTAAAAGCTTTCTACTAATAATAAAGGTAGGATGACACTGACGTTTTGTTGCCACTAGAGATGTAATTCCTACTACTCCACGTGTAACGAAATAGACATGTCCAAAGTATATGTAAAATACCCCTAACAAATTGAAAGTAAGAATAATAGCCGCAGGTCATTCTCAGATTAAAAAGACAGGTTTTTTAAAAGTGGTATATCCCTGTTTTATACTGCTAAAGTGGTAGAATAACGTTGAGTATATCCCGCTTCCTAACATGGAGGAAGGTAGAGGAGCGGGGTATAATCGACCTAGTGTGGTATAATCACGTGATTATATAACGGGGTATAATCGGGGTGATTATACCCCAGGACCTTTTCGTTGTACGCATGTGCAACTTGCCGAGCTAAGCTTAAAACTTGTATACATACCAGCTGAAAACCTCACCGTGTTGATTATGATTTTTGTATTTCACCGTCACACTGTATTATTTTTTTAACTAGTATCTTATAATTTTTCGCCAGCGATCTATTGGCATAAATAATTTCAGTTTTTACTGAATTATTCTCTTAGATCTATAAGCTTATGGTAATTTTTAGCAAACGATTAAAAATTAGAATAGGTACACACACAGAGCCATCTCTTGCCGGATTACAGATGCCGACGCAACATTGCCTATAACTTCTCGCATTATGTTAAAAATATTAATAATAACACTGAGATTGTTATCTGAATTGGGATATACTCTAATGAAACAACCTTCTAGCTCTTGTGGATAATATGGCTCAAAATGTTTTCGCACTCAGCCTGTAACCAGACTAAAACGAACTCATGCTAAATTAATCAGAGAAATTTACACACTCAGTCTCATAATTTTCGTAAACAGAACCTTTTCAAATATTTTCGATAGTTTGCAGAAAGGTTGGTGATTACAGAAGTTATAAGATTGTGTGTGTAAATTTTCCTGTATTCTAATTTTTACTATGTTAAAGAATATATCATCAGGTATTTTGACATGACCAAGGCTTATTTCTATTCGTTAGTTATAAGAATGGTTTTATGAGCATCAAGCTCCAGGGTTCGAAAGACAGAGAAGTGTTAGAAAAGATTTGGTTTGCTACTTTAAAAAGAGTATTGCTAGTAGTACAGAGTATTACAGCTTGCCAGAATCTGCTTGTATCTGTTTTTGTACCATTAAGGTGAACTTTCCTAAAAAAAACGCCTTACTCAGTCATCGTTCTACCCCCTGCGCCTTCTACCACTTCCTCTTGTCTGGGTATTTGGGTTGATGATAAAGTTGTTATGGCAGATTCCAGTGTCGCCATTGACAAGTTCTTTATCGTTGAAGAAATCATACCGAGTTGGTGGTAGTAAAAGCTAAACATTATTTAGGTTTCGATATCAATGAAACATCTAGAGACTTTAAATTGAGTAACCATAAGTATATTCTCAAGAAGTTACATCTGTTGGTTTGGCATATTGAATCCCTGTAAAGAGCGTTGTAGCCACGTTGAAGAGTACAACATATAACGACAGTTCAAAATCTTCAAATGTTAGTTTGTACCAAAATATAGTCGATTCTGTAATATTTTCATCGAATATGTCAGGGATCGATATTCATTTTCAGTGCATGACAGATATGCATGATCTGTTACAGTTCAATCATAAACTGATTGAAGAGCATATGACTGCCTTGAAGTGAGTATTTAGCTATTTGAAGGGCACCTGCAATAGGAGCATGCATTTTCAAGTCATCAATGGGTATACAGGGTGGTCCACAAATAACTGACGACGCAAGATTGTTTAAGTCCAACTTTTCTAGTTAGCATCCCCCAAAACCAGGATAGAGCAGAAATCTTCCCGTTCCATTATATGTGATTTCTGTGCTATTCTGGTTCTGAGGGGTGCTAACTTCTAGAAACTCTTGGGTCGTCATTTTTTTGTGGACCACCCTGTACATGTCTTGGGATTCGTGTCCTGGTTCAAACTCGGTTAGCGGTTATGCCATCAATGTATAGGTCAGAGTCCATTGTTGTGGAACAGTAAAAACAACAGCAGTCAGTCGCACTGTCTTCCTGCGAAAATGAGGCAAATGATCTGAATACTTTATTTTTGGACTGACGATACTCCAAGTTTAATGTCGGAACTACGTCTTTGTAGTGTGTCCTACAGTGTGCCAACAGCTGATTCGCAATGTTCTATTGACCTTATGGTAGTGGAGGCAACTCCAAATTTTACCTTAAAAGAGTAAGTTTGGTAAGGAATAAAGTCACCAAAGGAAATGTAAGTTATAACCATCTGATTTGCTAAAGACAAATAATTTTCTATTTTTTAATTAGAAATTTCTGTCTGCAATTTGTTTGAGAGATGCATTAATGATTTTATTTTCAATCCCTGATTATACAAACAAAATCGGATGATACAAACAAAAATAACGTATCATGTTCTGCTACCATAATGAATATTTAAAAATATAAAATGATGGTGTTAAGTGGTTCTTAGCTAGAACAGAAACAGGTATAAAACTTAGCCTAGAGGTTTAAATTGTCAAGGTTTACCTTTTCAAGTTTTACTCTTTCAAGTTTTACCTGAATTTTCAGTGGTTGGTACAACGTCTGTTGCAGGAATTCTAAGAACTGTAACAAAAAGCATAAAGTTACGAATTCTCTAGACCAAGAATCTATAGGGTTGGGGAGGAGAATTTGTGATGGAGACCCATACTGAAACGTCTTGGATACATTCGTATTAGTTCAATCTTAGTTTATAGAGGGCGTCATGTGTTTTATGTGGGTATTTCTACTCAGGTTTTAGCCTAAAATTAAACTAAACTAGCTTGTATTTAATTATTATTTAGCCCAGGTAAGTGGTAATTTAGTTTACTTTAGATTTTGGCTGAAAAATGAGCAAACATTACCAGATGAAACACGTGGCGCCCTCTGAAAACTCCAACTGAACTAATAGGGACGAATCTAATGTATTTCAATGGGGGCTTTTTAGAGTTACAAATTCTCCTCCCAAACCCTATAAATTCTTGTCTAGACAAATATGCATGTGAAAGTCAAAGGAAAATAGAGTATTAGCTCCCAAAAAATTCAACGTTAACCAATTTTTTTTTGTGTGTGGTAGCAATAATAAATAAAGTCAATCATAATTGATGCGTTTAATTTCAGTATGATACGTAATTGGGTACCGTAAAGTACAACATTAGCCTTCAAAGGAGACTCGGTAATGGATTATTTACGTTTGGGACCTATTTTCATGCAAACACTTTTTGTATTGCAAGAGAGACAATTTGGTAATCGAAGCAAAATGAGGTTAGACCAACAGTTAACCGTTGTTACTGCTAAGGTTAGGTCAACCGTTCGCCACATTCTCAGTGCTCGGGGACTGTTCTTGCATTAGAAAAAAAAATCATAAGTATTTACATAATTTGCATTAACTGAGTAATTTAAAGTAGGCATTTTTCGATTGTCTAAAAGTAAACTGGCTTTAAAATCTACGATTGCATAAAAACAGATAAAGAGGAATAGCTGTAGCCAGAAATGTTATATCCAGGTGTTGAAATGCATGAATAGGGCTTCATTTTCATATTTCCAAATGCTAAAACGAACACAACAAGAAAACCGGAAGTCATGCAGTGACCCCAAAAGATGCAATAGTACAAAACACGATTAAACAAAATAAAGAATAAAATAAAATTTGCATATAATTACAAAAAAAAGAGTGAATCTTACGTTTTAGAAAGAATAAAAATTTAACTATATATAAAGAAAAGAGAAAAAATAGCACAGGAATCAAAAATGAAAAGACTTTGTTATTACTAAAGGGTTGAACACCACCCAAGGGTTGAAATAGCACCATACTTGTGGGAAAAAATTCACAAACACGAGACAAACAAGCAACACTTTCGGATGGAATTCATGATCCGCGAGGTTTGACCTTTAAGGATAATAGACTAATTTCAGTTCGATTAAAACTTGTGCGACAGTTATGTTGTTCAAAATTTACTTAAAAATACCGTACCAGGTTCTGGTAATTTGTTTCCTAGTTCCTTTTATAATTTTTGGATGCTTCATGCAGTTTAATTATTAGAGAAACGAACGTATGTTGGGTATGCAATGACAGAGGACATATCACCTTCTTTGTCCGCTATAAATTTAAGTCGAAAATTGATTTCTTAATTCAGACAAATTTTTGACTTAGAACTATGCTTACACCCAGTACTATGTACGGTTATTTTACGAAAAGTATTACACGTGTTACGAGTGTTTATTAAACTGTACTTGGCTTTTTTGCTTTTGTCCATATACTATACTGGCTGGATTCATTTTAAAGCAATACACTACTCACGTCAAACAGCTGTATTCCTTTGTTCCCATTACTTTCTACCGTCGTGTGCTGACGAACATTACATATAGAATCCTAGGTTACAATTCTTTTAAGGAATTAGTTTACAGTGCCCATCTGGTGATAAAATACTATAACCAGGAGCATATAAAAAGTTATACTAGCATCCTATAATTCATTTTCACCTTTACTCGTCATTGAAAATTTCGGTCTCAAGGAAATTAACGGTAAACAATTGTATCTTGGAAAGTTCTGTGATCCAGTGCCAACTCTTCTACGCTTTAGTACTACGTTGCGTGTTATCGCAACAATCATAATTTTGAAACACTGCATTTTGTGACCTTAACTTTCGGTAAATTTCGATAGGTTTTTATGTAGGCTACCAATTTTCGTGAATATGTGTTCAATCACTTCCAAATTGTTTCATGTATATGAAAGGATGGACATGGTAGATAAATTGAAATATAGGTATCGTGCATCAGATCAGATGAAAATTTTGTTCTCTCCTTTTGCAGGTTTTTTTTTCCAGTTGTTTACACAGAATGACAGAAGGACAGAACGATCTTATTACTTGCAAAGTGCTTCTCACTTTGCAAAACGCGTCTGACTAATGGATAAATTACCAATTGAAGTATGGAGTGTTCGACGTTCAAGAAAGTGCTTGACTTTATTGATGAAGCAGTGCCAAAAAAGGTATAAAAAAAAGTACAAAACTTCGTTTTAATCCTTTTTCTAAATTTATTTAACGTCATTTTCATGGGGGTGTTAAGTACCTAGGAGCAGAACTAAGCTGACGTTATAGTAGATATATTTTTATGCAGAACGCTATTCTGGTTACACATTTAAACCAGATTTTTTAAATCTAAGAGATCCACCCACTTACTCGTTGAAGAACTACTTGTCTCACTCTGTTAACTGCAAAC
>JAHWFP010111931.1:0-16203 GCA_023313725.1 Lithobius niger
ATTTACTGATTCAGTTTATGTTGCACTGTTAGTAATGAGTTAGATCTCCAGGGCACTGGTGGAACATTTGCATTACATTGAATAGTTTATAAATGCATGAGCTCAATTTATTGAATTAAAAAAAAAAGTGACACATACAAAATAATACACCCAGTTGACAACTACCTAATGTTTCTTGGAAATGAGCAAACCACGTGTCATGCTCCTGTGTCTTCCCTAACTCTTCACGAATGATCTAACTCCACTGTACGTATATTATTACAGACAAATTCGGCAGAACGAAATAATATCGGTAGGTTTCGTACCACGCTTTTTACCGGCATGTACGAAAAGAATACCCTTAATATTATGCGTAGTTTTTCGGGTTAAGACTATCGGGATTTTAACCCGTCGGGATTTTGAATGTGGGAATTATCGCCTATCGTGATTTTTACCTGTCGACATTTCTGTGTCTGGATTTCGGTGTCTGGGATTTAGACCGGACCTATTTATTCATAACAGCATTGCACTTTCCCGCAAACCATGTATGTGTGGAATCTTGTGTTTATGCATGGAATTTGTACTTTTCTTAACTTTCCTATATGAAGTCCCCTTGAACCAGTCATAATTCTTTCCTTGAGTTGACGCTTTATGTCAGTTTCTACACTTCTACACTTTCTATACAAACCTTTTCTTTCCTTTCCATACCTGCAATGATCCTGTGTATCAACTCGGTACTTTGAAAAATGTAATTCAAATGATTGAATCTTCCACACACAGCCGGTTAAACTATATTTTTGAGTTTAATTACATTATTTACAAGTTCATTTGTGGTGGATACCCAATGCCACTGATCCTCCGTTATACCAGCCTTGCATGACTACATTTAGAAATACAAATTTCTCGTCCTCGTGTAAGGATGCTGAACCTGGTCGGAAAAATAGGCGCCCATCGGAAAATATTGGGATCAAAAATATTAGAACCGAAAATGATTGGAGTGTCCTGAAACCTGAGTTGGAATAATGGGTGACAGTAGGAAATAACAATAGGCTGGGCGACACTACCGAAAAAAGGTGAAAAATAGGGGAAAAAAAATAAAAAGAAGTCTTCAAATTTTCTGAAAAAATCTTGAGCTAGTCGGAAATTTCAGCTTTCACACCTCCCCCAAAATATTTATTCTTTAATACGCCTTTTGCCATTACTGAGGAAGTAACTTACCAGTAAAACTGCCATTTAGTGCAAATTGTGATTACTGCCATTAGTGCATATATTTTAAACTTTGGGAATTTTGATTAAAGTATTTTGGCCTCTTCATTTCAGTTCGCCAAATCCTCTTCCACTTGACGGCCCGTTTGCAAGGAATGCTTTACTGGACGGGGCTCGTAAACTCAACCATTCTTTACTGGGACCAGAATGCATTGTGCCAGTCGGGGGTGAGTTGTTGTTCAAAGAATAGTAATGATGAGTTTACGTCACTTTCAACTTCTTCTGCAATTAATATTTTAATCTTTTAAGGTTTTTTAGTGTCTCGCTTTTTTTCTGACGATTCATCTAAGAGGAACACTAGTTAGGAAAAATTCTGGATTCTCTTTCATCTAACCTCTGCCTCCTTTAACTGCTTACATTTACATTATCTCGGGCAAGAGAGAGATAATTTTGCTAGGAAGTGCCTAAGATCTTATACATGCCACAATCTAACAGATCAACAACGTATTTGCATTTGAAATCTTAAGCTTTCCCCTTTTTCTTAATGATAAGAGTTTTGTTGGGGCACTTTGGGTGGCCGCACACCAAATTAGGCAATTGTCTCGCGACGAGACGTTGCGACACAAAATGTCACATCCGGTGGGGAGACCCCACCAGACGAAAGGTCTCATCCGGTGTGTGGCGCTCAGCTCATTCCTATGGTTTTGGAGACGTCTGGAGCACATTGAGACAGGTTACAGCAAAATGTCCTGTCGTGGGACCAAATATCTAATTTAGTGTGTGGCCACCCTAAGTCTAATTTCTGTGTGGCTCTCAGTCTCAATCTGGATTCAGCAGGGACGTAAAGGTTTGGGTTAGGGGGACCAGCAACTAGCTGCGGTTGCGGAGCCAGGTCTCGGCACAAGGGCAAGCCGCCTGTGACGCGATTGACGTCATCCATCGTGGTTATCGTCCTCCATCTTAGTTCTCCCAGGGGCTTCCCCTACCTTCCCACCTGCTGGAATGAGAAACGCGCCTAATACAGTGGAAGCATCGCGAAGTTGCAATCAAGTTTAAATTTATACAGACGATTACAAGGTTCAGCACAGGCACCCAGAGTTTTATTACAGCTTTTTAAAATGTATTTTAGTATTCGAATCGAGTGGCGTGCTGTTGTTAGTTAATAAATCGATTGAACGTTGTGCGTTAGTGACTTGCCTGCGTCAAACGAAGCGGCGATTTCAATATGGCGGGCGCGAGCAACCGTCCTTGCGCATGTGCTGATGTTCTTTGCCGCTTGGCATGTTGGGATACAACACGGCGCTGACCTAGTTAGGGCTGGAAGGAAGGCGAGAGCTTGTAGTTGCTGCTCCCCCTCACCCAAACCTTTACGTCCCTGGATTCAGCATCGTCGGGAAATTTTGGGGAAAAAAACATTTGTACAGAATCGTAAGCATTCAATTCGGTGCACATTTCTGGCTACATGGAGCGGTCTACCCTGATACGGGGTATTTGAACTGGATAAAAGAAACAGTGCAAATCTTCTGCCAGTTTACAAACAAAAACAGCCAATTTATCTTTTTAATGCAGTTTCATTTCTCTTCATTTTAAGCCAATTTATTTATTTAACACAAAAGTTACTTCATCGCGTTATGTCAGTTAGAGCCTGGAACGTATTTTTCGTCGGTATCTTGGTCTTGAGCTCGAAAGTCATGATTCCTTCTTGGTCTTGTGCTGTTCTTGAAATTTTGATGCAAGAAAAGACTTAATTTTTTTTTGTCCTTGGCAGAAATTCATTTTAAGTAACTCGATTTATCTGATTTGCAATTTTAGATACCCTCGTCACTGGAGTTCTGGATGGTCGCGTGGTGCAAATCAAAGATGGGAAAATCCACGTTATAGTAGGATGTGGTAAGTCGATGTGGTAGGCATTTTTTTTTCAGCATTAAAGGTGCCTTTTCATCTTCTAGATGCAGCACCGCAGAATCTTCGAGCAATATGAAGAAAATAGCGGTAAATTAAAAAAGAACAACACTTCGCAGCAGCGCCGCGAATTTTCATAACTAAAACGAGATCACGTGGCCCACATCAGCCTATCGGATGACGGAGAATCTGGAACGTGGATGCTGTGTTTAGAATATGGGCAACAATATCGAAACGGGGAACCGGCACTTTTAGGTAGAAGCTGGTTTAGTTAATGGAAATGTCGTATTCTGAAATATATTATCCTCACGAAATATAGCGACATCATTAAAAAGGTACGATGTGTCGTGCGTGTTTGTACGTATACGCCTCCAGAAGTAAAGGCCCTATAAAGGTGGGAGCAGCCCCAAATGAAAGATAATTAAATTATGCTTCGAATAGGCCTATTTTAATTTCCACAACTTGAAATTTGACCCTTAAATAGGCGAACAACCACTCTGAAAACGGTTCATGACGTCGGAGTGAATGAATGGGTTAATGAATGGGGAATTTAATGCGAGAGAAAATACACATAAAGGAAAGGAAGGGCAAATTGTATTCGCTGACACTAAACCTAAATTAACGTGACAAAAAAAAAATCGCACCTAACACGACGAAATATTTTGCGACGTACTTAGTAGCAGCATCTTAGTGTAAGTATGAAGCTTGGTTGGACGAACAGAAAAAGTAGACATGTAGGTATTAATAGGTTTTCAGAAATTTGCGATTCTGAAGTGCATGGAGGTGCGCTGATTGAGCGAGCAAAGCGAATAAACCGTTTCCCAAAAAACCTTATATGTGAACTGTATAACTGCACACATTCTAAGGAATGTGATGAACGAATTGTTAGCAAAACTGCAATTAGCTTGTATCTTTATAATAATATTGGAGGCTGGCTAAAAGGAAAGCTAAAAGGAAAACCACTTCTCCCCTCCTCGTGCCCGCATTGAAAATGCACTCTCCCACTCTACCTGCATGGAAACAGGAGGCAGGCATGAGTGGTCGATCAACTCAATATACGTTCAATCTGACAAGTCGTCGAGCCGAACAATCACTTCTCCCCTCCTCGCACCAGCATTGAAAATGCGTTCTCCCATTCTACCTCCATTGAAAGAGGAGGCAGGCATGAGTGGTCGATCAATCTGAGAAGTCGTTGGGAAGAGTGCCGGAAAAATGTCCCGGGAAATGTGTCCGTAAACTTAATTCATGACCGGCCCCGTGCATAGCACGGGCTTCCTCTAGTCCTGTAAGTACATACATTCTGTGAAATTGTGCAGATCGAATACACTCCACGAAGCATGGATCGACGCCAATGGCGGGGGAAAAGCGAACGAGATGGCTAATAATAATAATGCTTGCGTGAAGCAAAGAAAATATGGAATACCTCTACGTAGGCATACGGCGGGCCGAAAAAAAAATTACAGAAATTCAAAAGTTGCCTTTTAGCTTCACTAGCACACACACAAATTTCATCATTCTGAGGTCCAGGCCCGGACTGGCAGCCATGGAGCCCAAGTGCCATGTTTTAAAAAGGCCCCCAAACACAATCTGGGGAAGGTTGTGAAATTATGCGAGCTTATAAGGGACTGGTCATTATTTATGGTGGGGATGGGGGTAGGGAAAGGAAGGAGGAAATGAAAATGTGACCACCAAATTTGACCACCAAAATGTGACCACCAACTACCGGAAACTCTCCGCTGAACTATACGAAAAATTTAACTCCGTGTGTGTGCTTAATTTATCGTGTCTTTTGCTGGTGCTTTCTGACGTATTTTCTACGACCAAATTACTGAATTATTTATTTATATGACGCTGATGCTTACGTGTCTTTTTCTTGTGTCGGTTCGTTTTTTTTTTAAGCGTACATCCGTATGTTATACGCTTAAGCGTTTTATAATACTAATCACTAATACAGAAGATATATAGGTAAATTAAAATCGAACTACCAACAAGACCAATGGCTGTTAAGACGTATTTCGGAAGACTAAATTACTTAAATATACATGTATTTTATTTCCTTTTCAGATACCTGGGACCTGGTGCGACCATGTAGTCGACCTTTAGGACTTCGTTATAATGACGCAACAAAAGATCTTTATGTGGCGGATTCGGTTAGGGGACTGTTCAAAGTCAATCTCAACTCAGGTGAGGGAAATATTGCAGATGGCTGAGGAGTAACGCTCAGACGTTCGTTTATTTCAAGCATCCCTCTTAGGGCACGTTTATGCAACAACTCGCCTTTGCATTCTCGCAGCTAGAAGCTAGAAATTATCTGAAATTCCAACATGGCGGCGGTTTTAGCTCAGCCTGCTTGCAACGAAAACATACGAGTTTAGAAGCGACAGGGGAAATTGTTTCATTAGGAGTAATTCTTTAGCTTGTTGTCACAGATTATAACACTGCAGGTAATAAATCAAACGATGTAGGATTTATCTAATCCAGAGAGCATAGTTACCGTGTCACGACACCATTGCCATCGCGATTCAATTCTAGCTGCGAGAATGGAAAGGCGAGCCGTTGTGTAAACGTGTCCTACGTCTTGCCTTTATTATTCAGTGTTTATGTATGCGACAGAAGCGGCAACAAATAAGAGTCTCCATGACAGTTTTACCCCATGTGCCACCGTTTATTCCGATTCGTTACCACATGCTACCTCGGAACTAACAAATGATTTTAGGGAAAACAGATTACTATGTGCATGTTTTTACCCAATAAATATGTGTGGAGCCACGCACAGATTAACCGCAATCAGTAGTGCTTAAACGACATCGATGCGAGGAAGGTATTTCAAGCCAAGGCCGACTGACATAGGAATTGCTTGTTTTGCCTGCCAGCTCAACCCCACTTCTCACACTTGGAGATAACTGAATGCCTGTTAGGCGTTGCTTTGCTTAAATAATATTTTGCCGATGGTAAATCGACTGGCTTGGAGCCAACAACAACTTCTCACCCAGACGGTCTTGAGACAAACGGTGGAATACAAAGCGAAAGTTACAACACGGACACGTCCATGTCCTATGGAGGTGTAAATATTTATAAGCTCCTGGTGTGAGTGTATTGTAGCAATTGTCCGTGTTAGTATTAATGAGCAGTTGAGCTCCAACCTTTGTCTTAAGAGAATGTGAATTCAAGTCCAAACGGCAAAGAAAATAGGTTTGCATCTTTTTTTAATTTAGTCCCATCATGTAGAGGATGTACTCCCAACTATTTGTGTGTAGTTGTTGTGACGTGGTTCGATATTCCAGCCTCTCGAGGCCTAAACCACGCGTCTGCTCTTTGCTCACTGTGCCCAGGTTCCAGAGGACCTTTCACAAAGATAGAAATAACGAACATACAGTAAGCCACCTTTATGCATTTGCGTTTCGTCAGAGTGGCATGATCAGGATTCGAACTGGCAAACCAATTCGTCCCCAGGTCACTGACATACCGCCTTAATAACGGGTTCAGTGAGTCGTGTTTATGCTAGTGGAGGAGCGGACATAGCCATCAAGGCGCTATGTCAGTGTCTGGGGACGAATTGGGTTGCCAGTTCGAATCCGGGTCATGCCACTACGACGAAACGTAAGTGCATGAAAGTGGCTTATTGTATGTTACTACGTTATTTCCAGTGTATGATTTTCGCTGTTTGGCATGTTTTCCTCTTTCCTTTATGGAAATAAAACTTTTTAACTATAAACACAAAAGTAATCGTGAAAATAGAACGGCTTAACTCTACGTGAACTGACTAGGTAAGGCGTACTATCTGCGAAGATAAAGTTAGAGTTACTACTACAGCTCAGTAGCCGTTTAAACAAGGATCGTTGGAAAAGGTAACTGTCAACAATTTCTTTTAATATGTTCCGTACACTGTTGTACAACTTGCTACCAAGGAAACAGCTGCATTTATGCAATTTTGCTTTAGTAACTTTATAGTAGTGAATAGCGTGTACGTTTGATTCACTCTTGGTAAGGTAGTTCGTCAGTAAACGAGTTGTAGCATTAGTATTATTCCTGAGCAAATGAACATGCGCTCATGCATATGCTGAAGTATCGAGTTCACGCCTAAAGGACTGAAGAGTGACGTTACTTTTTATGAAAGCGTTGAAATCGGGTAAGAAGGCCACTCTTCTGTCCTGTCAAATTAAATTAGGAAAGTTGTCAAATCTAAACTAACAGAGTGCGTAAATCCTACTACATGGGGATAAAATGGCCTGATTGTTAGCACTACTATCTCATGTGCTAGAGTTTCTGGGTTTCACCCTCACCTCAGTCACCCCTGTTGGTTTCGGGAAGAGAAGGGCCCTGTGATGCCGCTCATGTCAATTATGACATTTAAATGAACCTAGAAATTTCCGACTGGAATTACCTAGCAAAATTGTTCATTTTGCCTTCTAGCGCCATGGTTTCTGATGGTAGAACGTCAAAGCTCCAAACCTCCAAGCTGTTACATGGACTTCGTTGGGTCAGGGTCGGTAACCCCAGCTAGGGGTGGTACGATGCAAAAATGTGTTATGCTGATAAAACCTTTTTTAATTATCGCGATAATCGATAGTATCTCGATAAAACTAATTTTGAGGCTGAAGTAACCATTTTAATGTTGTTAATTAAAATAACCTTGGCTAAAACCTTGGTGGCTGAAGCAACCTTCACGAAGTGGATTGTGTGGCACTTCCAGTTGGCCAGTAGACATAAACTGCACTTGCCATTGTGCAATGCTTCCTCACCATGTAGACGAAATTTAGGAGTTGTGCTGCTACTCAGTGCTTAAATATTGTTTGCACTAAACTAACTCTCCAGTCAGCTAAAGTGGCTAATAACAGTATTGCACACTTGGTTCACGCAATGTGGCAAACCACTTGTTTCTAGCTATTACGGTTTCCGAGATATGCCAATTTAAGCATCGAGGTTTACGCAATTCGATAAATCAGAAAAAGTGTGATACGATAATCGACAAACATTTTTATCGTGATATTATTGAATTATCTTTTATCGTGCCACCCCTAACCTCAGCTACGCTCTTCCTTTTGGTTCTATTAGATAAACAAGTTGCCTTAACTGGAAGTACTCCATCCTGCCACACGAGGATTCCGTCCACATCCTCACGGGATCAAACTATTACATCCTTGTCTAACGATTTGAATTGTCTTACTTTAAATGCTAGAAGTCTGGTCAGGAACTTAGGTGGCCTGTGGTCCATTCTTGCGGGTAACCGTTTTGATCTGATTTTTGTGGTGGAAACTTGGTTGTCCCCGGGGTTTACTGACCGTATGGTGGTTGGGCAATACAACTATGAGATGGTGCGGCTGGACAGGGCCACTGGGGGGGGGGGGGGGGGGGATCGCCATTTTACATCGTAGATATCTAAAGGTGGTTCCAGGTTTGTTTGCTGGCAACGCTGAGGCTATGTCAGTTTTGTTGTTGCCGGAACAAAAACTGAATTTTGTTCTGGGTTATTTGCCTGACAGTCACGAACCAACACAAATTTTAAACATGGGTAACTTATTTGGTCACGGCAATTCGAAACAATTGCTCCAACATTATCCTTGGTGATTTTAACCTCTCTACGGTAAATTAGACCCACTTAACAGCTGCCGATTTGAATCATCGCCACTTCCTAGAAATTATTGCACCGTTGGGGCTTCAGCAACATGTAACAAATCCTACCCGAGGAAACGACATACTCGACCTTGTCTTTTCTCAGGATGAGCGTCTGGTCTATGATCTGTCTGATCTGTCTCGGCTCGAGTGATCATTGCACTGTTTCTTTCCGGTTACATTGTGCCACTACGATTCCAGCACAAAGGGCACCTACGACTATGAAAATTAATGTTAACTTACTTCGCGCGACTGGCGAGAGTGTCCTTACAACAAGCAACGTCTGTTGAATGTGTTTGGACAAACTTCATGCAGATTTTGAAAACTATGGTTAACATGAGCCAGCAATACTCAGCCAGAAATAGTAGGATGAAGCTTGGCCTCCCTCCTGCTATAGCTAAGGTTGGCAGACGTAAGCTGAAGCTGTGGAAGCTTCTCAAAAGAGAGCATTCTACCGCAAACCTTACTAATTATAATAGATGTAAAAAAAAGATATGATGCCAAGTTTGATGACAGTAAGATAACCGTTTTGATTTTGTTGTCGAACACAAACTATCATACAAAAAATGGGCTGGGTACTGGAAAGATTATGACGTCGTTGATCAAAGCAGAGATGATAAAAGTTAATTTATAGGCCAAGTGCTGTAGGTGTTTTTAGTACGTGTGGGAGCCACCCCAATCCCAACCCCACAGTTAAGAAACTATAGCTCGAAAATGTGCCGTGGTGGCAGTCAAGGGGTTGCAGGAATTCCAAATTAACCTTTAACAGATGGAACAAGGCTGGTTGTCGTGGTTCAGTTTTGGTGTTGGTTTAATGTTACATATGAGCGATCGTGTGCTCAGGCTCGCCTGAAGTTCTAGGGCGACACTAACCTTGGCTTAGGGCCTTAAATGGAATGTCAACGGCATTAGGCTTACTTGGGAAAATTTGGATTAGTTAGTTTCGGGAAAATTTAGTTCAGTTAGTGACTGCTAAACTAAGTAGCTACGGGGTTGCAATGCTGAACTAGCAACAGGGTTGGTCTGGTTTGAATTTACGTTCGGGGATTGAGGAAATTGAGAAAAATTCTAATTATAAGGCCGAAATTACCTTTGGATGCGGGGAGTTGGAGAGTTGGTGGCGGATGGAATTTTAGGTTAATACCTAATTGTTGGGAGCACCCGGCGGAAGACCAAGCGAGCTCGAGCGTTACAATTGATGTCAAGCATTATGTACAGACAAATCATAGCTATGTATTGTTACAACAATTGATCAAATAGGATTATTTCAACTAACAATGAGTATTAATTTCGTAGTGACAATGGCACATTACAATTTGACGTCATGTGGACTTCGGGCTTGGCAGATTTCACAAATGACGTCATCAGCGTAACCTTGCTGGTGTGGTACAATTCCAACGTTGAAATCCTGAATTAAACTCGCAACATTAAACTCGCCCCGGCCGAAAAAAGAAATTTCGATGGTTACATCCATCGAGTTGTTGTAAATTTGACATGAAAAGAAACATACATTAATTATAAGACTCGACACCAAGAATAATTTTAAGGATAGAACTGAATAAGAGATGCACTGGCGCAAAAATGAAAAATATAACCGAGTATTATAGGTTATGTTATAAAGGACACCTTATGAACAATAACAATGTTGGCGTCAATTCATAAATAATCTTACAAAGCATATTTCATTAATATAATTAGAAGCCCAAGGTGCACCAGTTCCACCTAAAAATAAAATAAAAATTACCTAGGCATAATGTCCAACTGCGCTTTTGTGATAGGTTGAAATTAAACGATTTCAAATGGTCGACCTTGATTTTATTTAGTAAAATGTTTAGGTGAGATTTTAAGCATCTCAATACATCAAGGTCGCCGGACAGAACAGTTAAAAAAATTCATGTTTCATCCGTGAGGTTTTGAATTTAAATTTACTACCCAAGCGCGTTGAGAATTTATCTTTAAATTGGATACTATTTACAAGGGGGTTATTTTCTCCATACGATTCCCTCTTACAAAACTGTCACCAAGTGCTAACAGGTAACAATGGCTGTAACGCCGCACTAATTCAAAGGTAATTGGCCATGGATAATATGCGTGAGTGCCGATGGTTTGTTTTCCCTTTTCTAAAAGAAAAAATCTTGATTGGTGATTCAGGAAGATTGATTTGGTGGAAAATAATACCGACTGGCAATCGTTACAATGTTACAAAACGAAATAAAACATAAATGGTTGAGCAACCGGTTATTGTTGGATGTGGACAGGGATATTGTTGCCGTCGGCTGACATGACAACGGCGTCGTCAAGAAGATTGTTTGTCGTAAAAGTAAAAGTTGTCAAATTGTGTTTGAGCAAATTTCAATATAGAATTGAAACGTAATCTTGATGGCGTAAACCGAGACTACAGGCGGTTTGCGAAGCGGCCTGAAAAGGCAGCCGTGGTCGAGGTTTGCCAAAGAATTAGTGGCTTATTCAGATATAAATTACAACAGAATGTTATCTACCATAAGATGCTAATATTACATACATTTATTAAATAAGTAGCGTAAGCTGACAAACTCCTTTTTCGTTAAATTTTTCTTTCAAAGTAACGAAAGTCAGGGGTATTATTCAATCTTACTCACGAAACGCAGTTAGGCCATCAAATGGACAATGACAGGAAAAATCGGCAAAGTGCAAATTGATCGGGAATTGTAGTTTGTCGAAATATAAAAAATCTATTCTAACTAGTTATGGGTAAAAACCGCATGCAAATTTTGGCGTGCATTTACTTTATACGGATGGGTTAGCAATTTTGCAGAAAGCTGCAAATTTTCTTTTTGTGGGAAAAAGTGGGAATTGTTTTTCAGCAAGGGTTATCACTTGTCAACTTTGCGTAACATCTCAAGAGCGTGCCCATCGCACGGGGTTCTTGTTGGTTAACGTGCTGATTAATTTCCCAACGCGGACAATCAGGCTGACCAACATCTCGAAAATGTGCCGTGGTGGTAGTCAAGGGGTTGCAGGAATTCCAAATTAACCTTAACAGATGGAACAAGGCTGATTGTCGTGGTTCAGTTTTGGTGTTGGTTTAATGTTTCATATAAGCGATCGTGTGTTCAGGCTCGCCTGAAGTTCTAGGGCGACACTAACCTTGGCTTAGGGCGTTAAATGGAATGTCAACGGCGTTAGGCTTACTTGGGAAAATTTGGATTAGTTAGTTTCGGGAAAATTTAGTTTAGTAAGTGACTGCTAAACTAAGCAGCTTCGGGGTTGCAGTGCAGAACTAGCAACAGGGTTGGTCTGGTTTGAATTTAAGTTCTGGGATTGGGGAAATTGGAAAAAATTCTAATTATAAGGCCGAAATTACCTTTGGATGCGGGGAGTTGGAGAGCTGGTGGCGGATGGAATTTTAGGTTAATACCTAATTGTTGGGAGCACCCGGCGGAAGACCAAGCGAGCTCGAGCGTTACAATTTATGTCAAGCATTATGTACAGACAAATCATAGCTATGTATTGTTACAACAATTGATCAAATAGGATTATTTCAACTAACAATGAGTATTAATTTTGGAGTGACAATGGCACATTACAATTTGACGTCATGTGGACTTCTGGCTTGGCAGATTTCACAAATGACGTCATCAGCGTAACCTTGCTGGGGTGGTACAATTCCAACGTTGAAATCCTGAATTAAACTCGCAACAGTGCTAATCCTGATTTTAATGATTATATAGGGAAAAGAACGCTTTTATACCCGGCTTCAGTTGCCGTCGACGGTAAACCTTCGCTTCTGACGGATGATTTGGCTGTAACGAAGGAAGGGGATGTATACTTCACTGATGCCAGCACCAAATGGGGATTCGATGACATGCATCTAGACTTCGCTGAAGGTTCACCAAACGGACGGTTAGTGACGTGATGGATACATCAACGTATAATTTGTATTGTTTTGATTTATTTGACATTAATTTCAATGTTTTTCTTTCAGTATTCTCCATTATGATCCTAAAACTAACTTGACTCATTTGGTCCTCAAGCAACTTCAATTTGCGAACGGAATTCAACTGTCTCCAGACGAAGACTTCTTTCTCTTTTGTGAAACAGGCGGTTTTCGAATTATGAAGTAAAGTATTCTCTGTAATTTTTTAATCTTACACCAATTCACACCAACTTATCTGAACTGAGGATTACAGATTGCAAACTGAAGAATAATAACGTAAATTTAAACATTCCAAAACCAAAAGCAGCCACCTAAGTTACTCCTTTTGGCAGAATGCATTTTTAGGCTTGTATCTGCGTGTAGAAAGTTTAAAAAAGTAAAAACAGCAACACACGTTTTAATACGGCAGGAAGGTTTCACGTGGACTAAACTTTGAGGTATCTCATACCTTAATGCAGATAAGAATACCGGACTTTATGATACATCCGTCCATAAGTCTGTGCACTTGAAATAAACCCAGAACGGCTGAACCAATTTTAAAGAATTTTGTACATGATCTGCCTAAACAATTTTATCAACCAAGTCCATGTTTCATCAAATTCAGATAAAATATTGGGTAAAAATACCGGGTAAAAATATCGGGCACATCGGGCATAATCCCTCATTTTATTTACTAAATAAGGTAAGGGATTTGGGACACGTTCTAAATTATTTGTTACCCGTTGTAACCCCGAGGTCGATATGTTCAGAGACTAAATCGGTAGAAGTGGAAAGTATTTATACTAACTAGCTGTCCCCCCGGCGTAACATACGCCGGTCTAGCCGGTTCCCGCATACCTGAGCGAAATACTGTAGTGGGTAGTATGGAATGAAAAGGCTGCCTCCTGCTTCCTCCTCCGAACCCCCCTGCGGCCTACCCAGTTGTATGGTCTGATTTTCCCCCATGCCCCCAACCCCTTTCTCGTCCCGCACAGCCTCCCCGTCCCCGACCCGGATTCCCCATTCCCCGTCCCCCATCCCTGCTTCCCCTCCATATTAACCCCTGCTGATTTGTCTTTTTTCAATGGTGGACGCTCAATAGCCCGTTTCTCCGTTCTGACACCAAGCGCAATAAATGCAACAACGATCGTGCATGCAGTGATTGTTACTGAACCAACTTTGAAACTCTTCAAGTCTGCTCTAAGAGGTAGCATTATTAAAGCAATATTTCGATTGTTTCTGATTGTTACAGGCCACACCCGTTTGTTTGACATTGTCGGTCGCTCGCCATCTTTTATTGCAGTGCATAATTCATAATGATGAATTTGCTTGCCCAACCTAAGCGTATTATACATATATAGATATTATATTTAGTTACCTGAATAAAAATTGTAAACTAATTGCGTAAAAATCGTAGTAAAGTGCAAGCGTGTTAATGGAAATAGTTCGTCATGAATTCAATAATGGATTCTGCCGGTAAAAGCGCTCAAAAAGTTCTTTGGCTTGCGCGTCGACCTGTTTTAAGCATGCGATTAAGCTTTTCGACATTCAAAAAGGGACAGCTTTATTTTTGTGCAAAGTGTCATTGTTGAATTTCAAACCTAGAATTTTTTTTGTATTCCACTTCAATATATATGGCATTTCATTTTCTGTATCAGGTACCATCTTCGCGGCACTCGTAAAGGTCAAGTCGAAGTCTTCATGGACAATCTCCCTGGTTACCCCGACAATATTAGAGCATCTGGACGTGGTACTTACTGGGTTAGTTTACCCATGATCCGCATGGCAGGACATCCCTCATTGTTGGACATGCTAGGTCCTTATCCACGTCTTCGCAAAGCTGTCGTTCGACTGCCTTATCTTCTGGCTCTGTTATTTAAGATCCCAGATACACTTCAGCTGACAGCAGGGACTTACGCACGAGCTCTTAGAGCGGTAAGTGTGATCATAGTTAAAATAGGGTTAAAGGCACATAACTCCCTCCGGTATATTTTAACAGTTTCACTCGATACATTACCGGAAATAGTTTTATATAAACTGATTTACCTTTCATTTGCTGGTCTAAGGGTACGATGCAGATGTCAGTAGTGGCGCGTGAATGTTATTAGGCTTGTTTTAAACGGCTCGGTCCGAGCGGTACTTAACTCCCGCCACATCGCTGGCAAGCCGCGGCCCTGGAGGAAGGATAATTAATCCTTCGCTCAAGTTTGCGACTTGGTCGTACGATGTGTCACGTTGCAGCGGCCCCGAAATGAGTATGACTAGTGTCGTAGCAATGCGCGCTGCGGTCGTTTGAACTATATTTTAGCGTAGGTGACGCAGAGTAAAGCGGCCAGAACGGAGGGATTTATGTGCCTTTAAGTAAATCCAGTTTTTAGGCATTCCAATAAATTTAGGCCTTAGGCAAAAGGAGTATTTTAACCTCTTGACTACCAGCTTATTTGTGGTGGAGATAGACGGAAGAAAAATGTCCCCTTATCAGAACAAAAATGTGATCAAAGTAACCAAAATATACTTCTGCATACTGCACGAGTTATTTAAACTACAGTTAGGTTATCACACTTTGCTAACGATGGCATCTTCGTAGTAAGAAATGGCAATAAATTGGTAAGTCTCATATTTTTTTCTTTTTGAAGTGAAATGAAATTGCAGGTATAAGGACCCCGCACACTAGGTGGCCACGTTGAGCGGGGCAATGGTCGTCACAGCCCAAAAATACAAAAAACACGATCACGTGCGGCGCGGCCACGCCCGTTTTCCCTTGATTATTCTCAATCACGTGGTGAAAAATGAACATGGAATAAGCATTGCCGTCCTGTGGTTGCCTGCACGCCGCCCGGGATCCCAGTCGCAGCGGCCATAGGGATCCCGGGCGGCGTGCAAGCAACCGCAGGGCGACAATGCATGCTTGTGTGTGGTCATCGTGGCTGAGTGGTGAGAGAGCTAAGCCTGGCTGCTGGAGGTTTGCGGATCTGGTCGAACCCCTGGAAAAGGGATCTTGGCAAAGTCCCCGCCAGGACTGCCGGCCAAGATAGCATGAGAGGCTACCATGTTCCTTCAGCGGCTAAGGGAACTATTCTGGCCAATTCTGGCCAATCTTTCGGCCCCTACTATGATCAGAGGTTTCCCGGATCGAATCCCCGGGTTGGCACCTCCCTGTACCAGATATTTCTTCTTCTCTGAAAGTCTGGTAATGTTCCAAATTGAGCCGGTTCAGCCACATTAAATTGCTTCAAAGAAATTTAAAAAAATTTTTCATTTTACACCACGTGATCAAGAATAATCAAACGGATGTGGCCGTGGCGCACGTCGCCATGTTTTTTGGACACGACGACCACTGGCTGCACGGCCTAGATGCCTAGTGCACGGGGGCGCTAAGCTATGAAGGAACATCCGACATGGTAAATATTTTGGCTGGATTCTGGATAGCCGCACACCGGGATGCACTGCAGTCCCCGGTTCTTACATCGGGTAGCAGGATACCTATAGCTGCTGAAATATTTAGAAAAAGAATGATCATGTTGCTTTTTGAAAGCCGTTATTGTACAAATTTTCTTTTGGAGCTGGATAGTAGGATTCATTAAGTCCCACCCCAGCACCCCACCCCA
>JAHWFP010111934.1:0-10162 GCA_023313725.1 Lithobius niger
ATTTCCATGGCCCTGCTCTGCTGTTACTTTATTAATTTTTATTTTTAATTTTAAGTTGTTTGACATGTTTTAAACCCTTCACCTGAAAACGGTTCCGACCTTGGAACCGAAACGTCGTGATTTCGTTGTTTCACCAGCACTTGATGGCTACTCTGTATGTGTTTTTAATTTAACCGTTAGAAACTCCCGTTAGTCAGCTGTTCGCTCAAGACGCGTTCGAAAAATGTATCATTCGCCGGAAAGCTCTGGAGGAGATATTACACGTGAAATATGTTTGCAAATGGTCGTGCGAGCTGCACGAAAACATGTAAAAAAATCCCGAATTAGCCGCTTTTGTGAAGGCTTTTCCCAAGAATACCTCAGTTCTACAGCGCCGTGACTCTTACTGCAGCGGCCAGTCAGTACTTTTAAGCTCTTACATTCAGTTCAGGGCAAAGACGAGCGGATTGTTGCTTGAGACATTACGAGCCTTTATCCTGCCTGTATGATTTATGACAGGTATCCTCCAGGGCTGTATCAGATCATTACAGAGTTTGGAGGTAGTATGAATATAGACAAATACTTTGGCCTCATTCGTGCTGTCGTTCTACCCCCTCGACGACTCTATATTCCGTCTCTACCTCTCAAACACAACAAGAAATTTTTTTTTTGCATGTGCAGAAGTTGTCTGGACTCCCCCCCTCCCCCAGACTATGTGTGGAAGCACAACGACAAGCAGAGAGCATTCGAAGGCACCTTTGTCAGTCCCGAGCCGCAGCAGGCCGTGGAAGATGGCTATCGCATCGTGCAACTGATGTGTGTGTACCACTTCCCAAACATCGAGCAGTACGATTTTGAACACAATGCCGGCGGGATATTTGCAAACTACATCCAAACATTCTACGTGCAAAAGCTGGAATGTGAAGTATCTCCTCAAGATTGCACCACCGAAGCTGAGAAAAAAAGCTTACGTAGAGCGAGTGTACCAAAATTAGAAGATTGTCTTGAACCCTGAGCGTATTAGGGTTAATCCTGGCGGCAGGCTTATCGCTAAATCTCCCTTGAATTCTGTGTCAGGCAAGATGACACAACGAGAAGACCAAATATCGACAAAATATTTCGAGGAACCGGGCGAGTTTTTCAAATTTGTGCTGAATGCAGCAGAGTGTATTACGGATGTAGATTTCGAGGTGGATTTAGCACTGGTTCGATTCAGGCCAGACGCAAGTTTGAGCAAAGGAAATTCGGCAGTGAGTGTTGTGATTTCTGCATTTATTACGAGTTCGGTAGGCTGCGTTTACTCAAGATTTTAAAACTATACGAGCCCAGGTGGCAGCTGTACTGCAACACAGACTCCATACTGGCAGCGTGTCACGTAAGGGCCTTACCATCACCTCAGAACGACTTACGTCTAGGCAGTTTAACCAACAACCTAGCAGCATTCGGTCCCGAAGCCTACATTACAGATTTCTGCAGTAACGGCGCGAAGAATTACAGCTATCTCGTCCATACCAAAGAAGGGACGAAAGTTAATAAAATCAGAGGGTTTACCCTCAGTTTCCGCAACGGCCAGATACTAGACTTTAAGCTACTATCCAAAATGGTTCGAAGTTTGCGCGAGGAAGGGCACACTATTGCCTCATAAAATTGTACGAAAAAACAATCAAATCCTTACTACAACTCAAACCAAATACTACAAGGCTGTTGTTACGAAACGGTTCATGAACGGCCAAAGTTAGGTATTGTTCCCGTGGGGCTACTAGAAAAAAATAATAGCTCTAACATTAGTGTTAAACAGCTTTCATTAAGCGAGCAGTGAGCGGCTGTTCGCTCCCATCGATTACACCATGCAGTGCCGTGGGCATCCACACAGTCATTCTTTCTCTATCCCTCCCTCTATCTCTCTTCCCTTCCTCTCTCTTATGCCAACTTTGTTTTTCTCCTTTTTTCCTTTCGACTCTTTTTCTTTTCGCCATTTTATTTTAACATTTCTTTACTCGCAGGTATTCTTGCTCTCTCTCTTACGCTAGTTTATTTCTCCTTTTTATAACATCTGTTCACTGATTATTTTATCATTTCTTTTCTCTTTTTCAAACATTTTCTTTTTCCTTCCTTTATTTTTTTTCAGCCTTCGGTTTCTCTTACATCAATATTACAGTGAAGAAGCCACATTTAGTTTCTCTACCTATAATTGAGGGAGGTGGTAAAACTGCTGATGTAACAGTCATAGGTGTGGAGGGGGTGTGGGTGTAGAGGGGGTGGTGGCAGTGATAACTGTTGGCCATTACTGCGTTGTAGATGAGCTAAAGGTGTTGATGCTGTTTCTATCGTTGTGAGCGTTGATGTCTGGAGGGTGGAAAGAACTGTTGTAGTGGAATGTTGAGTGTGTGTTTGTGTGGGTGTGTGTGTGTGTGTGCGTGTGCCCATGTGTGGGGAATGGTTACCCTTTTCCAAACGGAAATGGCAGAATCCCGCTTCGCAAAATCAAAATATTCTTGAAAACTCTAACATTGTAGAAGTTAAAGAGGCATGCATAATTGGAAGTAATTTTGGATTAGTGGCACTTTCTCATGTTATGTGTTTAGGCGCAGCGAGCGCGAAAGCGCGAGCGGGGTACGTAATTTGAAACAAATTATTCTGCAAAACGGGCGTTTGTTTATAAATGTCTGACCATTATAATGTCTAAATGTTTGTGTTTAACTGTTTTATAGGTTTCGTGTGCCTAAAATTTCGTGAAAGATATTCGGCGAAACGGGATTTGCTGAATCGGGATTGGCCCCTAAGGCAAAAGCTGTTAATCTCCTATCGATTTGGCGAAACGACACGTAACCAAAGAGAGAGACAGGATGGAAGAAAAGGGGGTGGAAAGATGGGAGGGAGAGGATTGGAGGAAAGTGAGAGTATTATAAAAAAAAATGCCTGTCGTGTTCAACGTTCAGGCAACACCGACCAAAAACTGAGAAACAACCACGGGCCAAAGAAAAACACGGCCGAAAAAAATCCCGGGCGAAGCCGGGTATGATGCTAGTAAATTATGACACAAACAAAATCCACTTCACTTAGGTGAATGAACCTGCCAAGTTTCAGCCAATACAAGTTGTGATATCAGAATACAAATGTCTACCACCAAGTTTTCTACAGTGTGCACCAAGCGTAACGTACTGACCGAAAAGTGTTCTCTTTGAAAGTAGTAATATTACTCCCGCCAACGAACAACAACCAAGATAATCCCACCTACTAAGGGCCAAAGAAAAACCTTATAATTGCTACTATCGATAGCAATGGTCAAATATTTCATTTAGGATCTGACGTAATAGTCGGTGGGATTAACTTGGCGGTTATTCGTTGGCAGGGGTGATATCAATACTTTCTAAGGGGGACACAGTTCGGTCAGCACATGGGTTAGGCTCGGTACACAATGTAGAAAACTTTGTAGCAGCCATTTTTATGCTGACATCTCTACTTGTATTTCCGGAAGCTCTACTTGTATTTCTTTCGCCCAAGTGAGTATTGTTTCTGATATCACTTCTTTTGCAGTTTTTTTTTAATATTGATATACCTATGTGAAGTTAGCCATGTATTATACGAATTTTTGTTCATTTTTCATACTTAACTTGAGTCCAGTATCAAACCCTTTAGATTTCACGAAAGTCTAAAGTTCGCCACACGTTTTCATTCATTTTTAAAGAAAGCAATTGGTTACAATTAAATAAAAAGAAAAGGGTTTCAAAGGTTTTAACGTGCGTTAACCACTCCTGGTACAATTAAATAAAATATTACCATAAACAATAAACAATGCGTCAATTGTATATAAACAATATTCTTGTCACTCTGACGTAATAAGCTCTGTCATTAATGAAGAGCAGTGTTATCAGTCGCTGTATGGAAACGGCGTCCCTATCATCATGACTCGACGGGTTCCATGTCATTACATCGCCAACAATTCATCGCGGTCAATTGAACAATACATCGCATGTGCAAATACATCGCACGGACAATTCATCGCGTATTTAATTCATAGCATGTTTATTCACCGCAGCGTCTAAGTTTGTCACAATAGCTCAGCTGTTGGTCTCATGCTAGAAATTCAACGTTCGTGTGATATGCGAAGGTTGCTGGACTTTTAATACCTTTTAAGATGTCCCCCCGCCATTATTAAGCAATTTTTGCAATTTTTTAAGTTTGAAGTTTCAAGGTGGCTTTTTGTTTTAGGTTATTTCTATTGTTTTATTTTCGCTGTTAGGCATGCTTTCCTCTATCCTTTGTAAACCCTTTGTCAACCTGTAAAACCCTTCAAAACCATGAAGGAGACATGATGTCAAATGAAAACGGGAATAGTTTTAAAAGTTCAAAATGACTTCCAAATGTACAATTAAGGTAAACATTGCATTCAGGTGCCAGTGTGCAGCGTAGCCATCCCAACCATTTACATAGCAGCACCGTGAACCCCCCCCCCCCCCCCCTCTCCTCACGATGCAACTATTCAGTTTGTTTCTGCATTTTGTCTTGAAATGGACCAGCTTATCATAAGTTTGGAGTATCAAGGTTTGATGTTTTACTTTTATGTCGGAATAAAGATTAGAATTATAATAATAATAATAATAATAATAAATTGAATTTGGTCCCCAACCAAAAAAATGGCGACCAGGAAATGGAAGGGTTGCCCACTTACACCGCCCCTAAATACGGTTAAAAAAAAAAATAAAAAAAACATTAGTAAGTTCGCTTAAGAAATACAGAGAGATCGCGGTCATGTAGGGCACGACGAAAGGCCGAAAGAGTGTGGGAGTGTACAATGTCCTCAGACAAAGCGTTCCATGGAGGTATAACGCGAAGTGTAAAGAAATTCAAGCGACAGTCAAGTCGTGACCTAGCCCGCCTAAGTTTCAATGAGTGTCCTCGTGTCGTAGAACTACCCACAAAGTCGAAAAAGGAAAAATCAAGTGGGAACATGTTGTGTACAATTTTAAAAGTCAGCGAGAGGTCTGCGTAGAGACGTCGTAATTCCAGCGGCTCCAGGCCTGAGCGTTGTAATCTATCCCCAGCAGGGAGATGTCTGAGACCAGTTAGTGACCTAGTAAAGTGGTGCTGAACGGACTCGAGGAGGTCAATGTCCTGGAGTAAGTATGGAGACCAGACTGGGCTGGCATACTCCAGGATTGGTCGCACGTACACTTTAAACGCCCAGACACGAGTTTCAGAATTGGCACGGGAAAAACACCGATTAACAATGTAGAGGCGACGGAAGGCCTGGGCCGAGATTTTCCTGCAATGGGTTGAAGACTTGAATGCATGACCCACCTGCTCCATTGGGAAGCCAAGTCGCAAGGCAAGGTATATGCAAATCGAGTCACGTGTTTCACCAGACAAACACGCAACTGGCCACACCCCCGCCTTGGACAAGATCTAAATCTTGTTTCAAGAAAAGCATACTAGAGCACGTATTAATCTTGAAATGCTTGTCAGCCATATGCATACACCACCTGCACATAATCACTTAGTGCCATAATAAATATCTGAAAGAATATTTTCCTGTAATTAAAACACTTAAGCTCGACATTTTCGCCAGGCATATTGTGCAACCCCCATAACGAATGGATCACACTTACTAAACACGTGACCCAATTTGCATACACCTTGTTTTGCGACTTAGGTTCCCAACGGAGCAGATGGGTCAAGCATTTCGGCGGCCATTTTTGCCTCCTTTGAGAGGAGAAATTGGTGGTTTTTATCCTTTTTAAATTACTGTATTTATGCTTTTAACATAGGATGACTTAGTGGCTTTTGCCATGCTTCAATTTTATTATGCTAAATTAATTTTCGAAACGTTGTTTGTCGTTTTGTGTAGCACTGTTCGGATTGCCCTCTTGTAAACTTTCAACCATATAAGTAGCACACAAAAAAAATTTAACTCGGTGGCAGGAGTTTTTGTCGGTTTTACTTCCGTTGCATAAAACCGGAAAATCAACGATCTCAACGAAAATAAAATTAACCCTTTTTTCACCAAGAAGCAGCTGACACGTTTTGTTGAGAATCAGCATATGGTGTCAGAGCGCAAAGCCTGCCTACTCAAAAAATTTTAGGCCTATTGGCCGCATATTTATTTACCTTCACCATCGTCAAATTCGTGAAAACCATGAATCCATGGACTTCAGATAATGTATCAGAGCCAGTAACGAATGATGTGTTTATTGAGCTTTACAGGCCTACATACCCATGCGCTCACTCTATCTTAACGCTTACCTAACAATCTAAATAATCTGAGCAACCAAAGCAACCTGGCCGGAGCCACACCACCTAGCAACCCATCCGTGCCCACTCCCAAGCTGCAACCTGCCCCGCACCAAGCCACAAGAACCGAAACCCTCAAACAACCCTTCCCCCATTCCCTACTGGATCCGCTGGATCTCCCTACAATACCCAATAGTCATACGCAGGGACCTAATACGAGTGTGATTCCGCACCAAGCGCAGCCCTCAGAGGGTTCCTTCCCCACCTCCTAGACGAAAACGTTGGTGCATAGCCCACAGAAGACAATAAAAAAGTAACTCGCCGTTTACTCCCCCTGCTACACGCATACTGAGGCGTCCTTCCCCAGCCTGACGAAACAGGCCCAAATGACGGATAGATTGCATGATGACGTCTTTCTAACGATGACGTCTGCCAATATGAACTTAGAATGCAGACCATCAACGTAGTCTTTCATTAGGCTTAATGGGTATGGAAAGTGCATTATACATATATCAAAAACCAAAATTGGTGAGAGGGACCGCCAAGTTCCGAATTGTTCGGCCCTTCAAAGGAGTGATATCAACACACCAAAACATTCGCCAAGTTAATCACGCCAACTACGAGTTCGAAGGTTAAATGAAAAACTAGAACATTGCTACTTTCGGTTTTGTTGTAACTTTCTCCATTTTTTTTTAAATTTAGTTTATAACTAGTTTATTTAGTTTACAATGAGATAACCAAAATGGCGGCTGAAATGGGGCAAAATTTAAGTGTTTTTCATAATTTTAAAATATACCGATCTAGTAGAGGCAGATTTGAATTATTCCTCCAAAGAGGCGAGTTCATTTGCAATGATTAGTAACTAGCAAACACCAGGTGAAATCCGTAGTGTAGTGTGTTCGTAATCAGGAACTAAGTTGTGGCTGTTTCTATGTCATAGCACTGCGTTTTTCTTCCAATTCACCGTAAGTTACAACTTTAAACTGCTGCAGTAGCCGTTCTAATTAAGATAAATAGCTGTAAGTAAGCTTAGATGAAAGATGGAGTAGTTTATTTTGGAACGAGGCCAATCCAAACGTTTTATTGTAATTAGGAGCTAAGCTATAGCAGTTTATCTCCACTGTAGTGGTGTGCTTTTTGGGTCTATTTACCACAAGTTACATATTTAAACTGCTGCAGTAGCCGTTCTAATTAAGATAAATAGATGTATTTAGGATTAGATGACAGATGGAGATGTGTATTTTCAAATGAGGGTAATTAGAACGGATTATCGTTATTATGGGATAAGCTAAAACTGTTTATCTACGATGTAGCCCCATGATTTCTTCTTCAATTCACCGCATGTTACATCTTTAAAGTGATGCGGTGGCAGTTCTAATTATGATAAATGGATGTAATCAGGATTATATGAAAGTTGGTGAAATGATTCCAACATAAGTAATAAAAATTGTTTTCGTGAATAGGAGATAAGCTATAAGTGTTTATCTGCTGTGGCTCCATACTTACGTCAATCCTCTCTAAGTTACATATTTAACATGATGCGGTGGCAGTTCTAATTATGATTAATGGATGTATTTTAATCACGCTTGTTGGAAAAGATACATCTCCATCTTTCATAGAGGCCTATATTATATCCATTTATCTTAATTAGAACGGCTGCTGCAGCAGTTTAAAGATTTAACTTGTGATAAATAGACGCAAAAAACGCAGTGCTACACCGTAGATAAACTGCCGTGGCTTAGCCCCTATTTACAATAAATCGTTTTAATTGCCCTTGTTGGAAAACATACATCTCTGCCTTTTATCTAAGCCTAATTATATCCATTTACCTTAAAGAACGGCTGCTGAGGCACTTTAAAGACGTGACTTGTAGTAAATAAACTGAAAATGCACATGACTACAACATAGATAAACTACAGTAGCGTAACTCCTAATTACAATAAATCGTTTCAATTATCCGTTTTGAAAAATCCATCTCCACCTGATCTCTAAGAACAAATGCTTCCATTTATTTTAATTAGAACTGCTACTGCATCACTTTAAAGATGTAACTTATGGTGAATTCAAGAAAAAATACAGTACTACAGCATAGAGAATCGGGCGCAGCTTAACCCTTAATTATACAAACACACTACACTGCGGATTTGAGCTGGTGTTTTTTCTAGTTACTAGTCATTGCGAACGAACTCACTTTTTTTTTATCACTAATTCAAATTTTTCTTACTCTTAAGTATATTTTAAAACTATGAAAAACACTTGAATTTTGCCATCATTTTGGCCGCCATCTTGGATAGCTTGTTCTGTGGCATTCTGGCACCTTTTGAGAGCATTTTTTTTTAATTCGGCAGACCTTACAACCTAGCAATTGACACCAAACTTACATACGGTAGCACGATTTTGAATTTTTGCATTGTATTGTGACCATTTTAAAACAAAAATGGCCGACATGTTGTTTTTCGGACAGATTTCAGGGGGTGGACTTTCTCATGGGTGTGGACATGAAGTACACGGGAGATTGTGTTATTCTCACAAAGTGTAGTTTTCTTGAACAATTTGCTTCTTACACGCAGGACTAACAAGAGCCTTGACCCACAGCCCTGCGCTCTATTACATCACTAGGTAATAACACACACTACAGACTACAAACTGAAACCAATACAGCAAATGTTGTGGAAGGTCTGTCTGTATCGTAAGAGTTGCAGCAAGAAATCTCCTCGAGCGTAGCGAGCGTCTTTAATGATGTAGACTAGCAGAGTCTCTCGCTTCGCTCGCTCATTCCACGTCGTCTCGCTGCGCTCGGAGATTTCTTGCTGCAATACTTATGATACAGACAGACCTTCCACATAAAAAACGGTCAAGCAAATTATAAGAGTGTACTATGCGATATCGGTTATCTCGAGAGAAGGTCAATATTATTTTTTTACGTCCAAGGAGTCAAGCAAAAATATCAAGCAATTTATCAGAAAAGCGCTATTTCTGATGACAAACGCTGATTTTCGTTCGCTTCGCTCACTCAATCAGCGCAAACATTACCTCAGAAACGTGACTGAATCAATGTAACCACCAAGAACCACACATCACTTGTAATTTGTGTTGGTATGCACTTTATATGGGTTTTCTTGTTTTACTTATTTTAAGAATATTGTTCTTTACGTTCTGCTCAGTACAGACTTTTCCATGGGCGTCTTATCACTTCACTTTCTGATGATCCCTCACTTGGAGAAACATCTGCAGAACGTCAGATGTAATTTCCTACGAAGGTGAGAGATGAAAGATTGCGAGAGCAAAGCGAGACACATATTGAATAGGTTTAGTTTACGTGAAAATCGCTCACTTTGCTCGCTCAATCCTTTCTTCTATCCATCCATCTATCCAACCTTCCTTCCTTCCATCCTCTCTTCGATCCATCCATTCTTCCTTCTATCCTTCCATCCATTCATCCATCCTTCCTTCCTTCCTTTCTTTTTTTCTTTCCTTTCATTTCCTTCCCTTCCATCCATCCATCCATCCTTCCTTCTATCTTTCCATCATTCCGTCCTTCTTTTTTCATCCTTCCATCCATCATTTCTTCTTTCCTTCCTTCCATCCTTCCATTCTCACACCCTTTCTTCTTCTTTCCATTCTTCTATCTACATAATTAAAAACGTACGATGTGCGTGCGTGCGTGGGTGCGTGCGTGCGTGCATGTTTGTAACTCTACTCCTCTGGAACCAAAGCACCTACAAAGATGGGAGTAGGACCAAACGAAAGATAATTAAATTTCGCTTTTAATAGGCCTATTTTCATCGCTGTAACTTGATATTATCATCCTCAAATATGCGAAAGAACCTGAAAAAGTAACGTCAAAGTTTTTTTTAACCCTCTTCATGTTTGTTCATGACGTCATAGTTTGTTCATGAAAATCTTCTCGAGCAAAGAGGCATGATCTGGAGCGCAGCGAGACGCAGCCAAA
>JAHWFP010111958.1:0-10324 GCA_023313725.1 Lithobius niger
TCCTTGCCAGACCCGTTGCTATCACAACAAATATTATTATTATTATTTTTATTATTATTATTATTATTATTATTATTATTATTATTATTATACCCCAACTACATTAAAGATATTACCGAAATTCATCATTTCCAAAAATACCTGTTTCGGTGGCTACTGGATATCAGTACTGTGGCCCTTGAAAATTAATTTAAAGTTATAAGCTGAAAAATATTTTCAGCACTTTTTGATATTTTGATTTTCTTTGTTTCTTTGTAGCATGTTTATTTATTTTTACTGTTGTGATTATTTTTTCTACGATGCACCGTAACTTTGCATTTATTATGATTGTAATAATTGCATTTGCTAATAGTAACTTTGCAGTCGCTATTATTAA
Source organism: Lithobius niger (assembly GCA_023313725.1). Lineage (NCBI taxonomy): Eukaryota > Metazoa > Arthropoda > Chilopoda > Lithobiomorpha > Lithobiidae > Lithobius > Lithobius niger. Next base: position 377 of record JAHWFP010111958.1, read on the forward strand.
AAATAGTAATTTAAATTAGTATTAAAATAGTAATAAAAATGGTAGTAAAATAGCTAATAAAAATTGTAACTTACATTTGCTTATAACGGTGGTAATAATTTTATACTGCTATTATTGTAATTTTTTTTTGTCTACGATGAATCCAAACTTTGCATTTGTTTCATAAGTTGACATTTGTAATTCTTGTGTTTCTTAGTTAATTTTTTTTATGGTAGCCAACACACCACACGCGAGCATTAGCTCTTGTGGGGTGAGGGCACATACAGAGTTTTGTACCGTTTGCCTGGTTCACTAAACCGATATTCTATTCTGTTAAAAAAAACTATATGACGCATGGATCGACGCCAATAGAGTGAGCGAAGCTAACGATATGCTAGTCACTTTTAACATTTAAATTATGTAGAAAGGAAAACTGTGACTTCGTTTCGGCTTTGTTACGCCGAAATTCATGTGGCTTTGTTACGCTTTTGGTGAAGAATTCCAACCGTAAGTTTTGGTTACAGCTGTTCACACTAAATTGGCGGTAGCAGGAGGAAATGAAGGCATACACGGTTAGTTACTGTTCAAGGTGAAGCAGCAGAGGTGAAAATGCACGAACGGTATTTTATGGAGGAAGGAAAAAGTTCAACGCGAAGCTTAAACGGAAAATCAGAAACAAGGAAAAAGCATGTCTAATCGCTGAATTTACTTGAACCTTAAAAAAAACGTAAGCGCCGTTATTTTATTTTGTATTTGCGACATGAAGTAAGAGAAGACAAAAGTTGTGCGGTGTCTCCTCTTCGCAAAATTTGTGTCGATCCTCGTGATGCGCGCGGTTGCCGAGCAGAGTGCACGATGATCAAATTTGTACCATGAAAGCAATCCATCACACAAATTCTGCCAGTGTAAGTACTCGGGGAAAAGGACGATAGTTTCAACTTCAAGAACATAATTCCAATTCATTCCTTACTACCTAGCTAAGGAACTATGCACAAAGTACCACATATTAGGCAACGGCCAACAATATTAACTTGTGCTGACCCACCAGAGATTCAACTGTTAGGCTGAAGCTCCTAAACACCAATTGTGGAGTCTAGTAATCCAGTGGGCCGTATTTATATGAACTGGAACGATAGACTCACGCCATGGAATTACGTCACTGTTTTTTGTAACTGGTGTGAACCGTTGAACCCGCTCCCTGCATAGCTGTTGCTGCTCGCCCAAATTACAACGTTGGCGGAAATTGGACGGGCGCATAGCAGCTCACGTACCAGCAAGGCACACCGCGAAGTGTCGGCTTCGTGTTGTGTCTTGCCTTACATGTAACAGCCGTCTCCCATCTCCTAAGTTTTTTCTTTGGCAAAAGAAGACCTACCTTATGATACTCTTTCCCCTTACTATAATGTAAGTTTAAAGCAAAATTGATCACATTTATTCATTTAAATGACCTAGTGTACGGAGTTTTACGAGGATCCCTATCACAGTTCTGCAGTTCTCCTGATCTAAAAAGACTGCACCACAAAGCACAAACCCCTTAAGTACGCCGGGTTAAAAACTTAACAAATCAAAACAGTAACAAAAGATAAATGACAATCACTGTGTCCATCCACCCTTGAAGATTCTCTGCCCAAAACGGTCTCCAACTATTTCCATTGCCCTGCCACTCTGCACGACAAAATGGTCTCCACCCATCTGTATACAACATCCGAAAAGCTAGCTTCCGATGCTATTACTCTGGTGTTCTCTCATCTTCCACCATCCAGCTGCCGAAGGTCTTGCCTGCACTGTAGAAACTTCCTGACGGATTTAAATTTGGCCGTGGCATACATGCTGCGACAGCACACAGCTTCTGACGATTATTCTATGGCGAGTCTTTCCGCCACATCTTCCCTCCTAACCTGATCGAAAGTTCTACTCCCCCATTTCTACAACGTTGCTTTGTACGGTGTTGCTAGGCAGCAGTTCATGAAGAAAGGAAACACTTGAGATGGTCGGCATTCCTTGTGTAACCAGCCCGTGTTCCCTCCTGGGTCACACGCTGGCACTCCTGTGCCCATATGTCCACACCTAAGAAAGTCGCGTTGTATTCAATTTTTGGTGCGACATCTGCTGCACTGACACACCACTGTCACACTTCGTCCGCACCAACCCCATCGAAGAAAGCACATGCAGGCAGCCATCCTCATGGCTTCCTTTTGGTGCATTCCAACCCTCGTACAGCCCTTTCTGTGAATACCCACAGTTCAATCTGCGACAGCTCACCTTTTCCGTACATACGCTCCTACACACAGTCTCTTTCGCACTACAATGCAAAGTCCATGTTTGTCCAACCACACTACACGTTATCTCATCATCCCTCGATGACTCCATGGTGATCCCATCCATAGGTGGTGCCCTCCAAAGAGATAAAGAAGGTGGGTTTCATTTAGGCTCCTGCAAAGCCATCCAGCAACCAGTGGGACAGTGGGCTGAGAGAAACTTGGGGCTCTTTTGAATACTTTCCTTAGTTTACACTAAGGGCCATTTTCTCCTGCTAATCTGCTGGGTAAAGATGAAGTTCAAACTTCCAGCAGGAATGGAGGAGGTCGGGAGTGTCTCCGGTTTTATAATAATAATAAAATAACAGGGGTAATCATCGAGTTAAAGGTGATTTGGATACAAACGGGGCAAAGGATGCCACTTATGCCAGTCCACCAATTTCAAAAGTTTAATTAAACAATAAAAGGGTCGATGGGAGCTAAAGGGTAGAGTGTTCGGGCGTCTTTAGGAAGGAAGTCAAGTCAGAGACTCCCAATTTATGCTTGGAGACAGCAACAGATGGTGATGAGACAGTCCTGCTGCGACAACGCTAACAGAGAAAAAATGAAGTGGGGGTTTGGTTGCCACACCACCTATCCTCGCACGCGTCGAAAACTCTACCTCAATCTGTTCTTTCAACATAATTCATCAATCCATTTTCGTGGATTGTGCCCTTAGACCGCAGCATTCACGTTATGGTAAACTGCATCTGGCCAAACGTCATTCGAGCGAGCCCGCAGCTTTTCCCACAGATGCTACGTAGAGCCTGGCTTCACACTGCATCCAGGCCCCCCCCACATCAAAGTAAGGGGCCCGGGACTAACTACAACAGCGGACCCCCCTCCTCCGACTGAAATCGTAAAAAGGTTACACTATGTCATAATATTCGTCTGCCACTATTGTGCTTAACGGGTTGGTTCATTCATTAATCCGGGCTGCTTACCTTTGAAGACTTCTCTGCCTAACTAGCTGACAGGCTTGCACTACAGTGCTCCTGCTCTGTGCTCGTTGCTGTTACCGTTGGATTGGAGTTGTTGTTTGTTGGGAATATACAAAAAATTCACTGTACTCACAAATCGACTACATTACTCATAGTCATCAAAACTTACAATTGCGAAAAAAAATGTTGTTCAGGCCGTGCGGGACCCTTGAGTGACCGGGCCTGGGTACCGTGGGACCACCTGACCCCTCCGTTGTGGGGGCCCTGACTGCATCCCACATGCAGGTAGAGTTCTCCCACTGAGGGTCGCCTACATATAAAAAGGACTACTGTCTCAGTGTGCGACTTGATGCCAAGATTGTCATAAGCTTATCCCTCTCCTTCCGGAATAAACCAATCACTTGAAGGCAAAATAATTTACGTAACAGTTACTTTAATGTTCATTTAAAGAACCGTCCCTTAAATTAGTTTCCAACCATATGCTCGATCGGTGTTTTTTTTTTTTGCATCGATTCCTGTGTGAATCACAGGTGCTTCCCTGAGAAGCCAAACCGTTGTTTTCGCCTGCGTAAAAGCCCTAAATAACCTGTCCTATTTTATATCCATTCCGATCCAACAATAACCGGACTTTCGCGCACGTATTCATGCGCGCAAGATTTGGAATGTGCACGTAGCGTGTATGAGGATGCCATCATCGTTGTACGTCATAATAAAATGTGTTGCATTTTATATGCGACAAACTGCATCAAAATGGAGCAGCCTGCTCACGTTCCTGTGTGATGATCTCATTGGGCCTTGGCTGCCTCTGTACTTCCGTTTAGACTTCCGTCTGAGGAAGCCGAGTAGTTGTTGCCAAGGTTAATTAAATATATATTATCTTTTACATATATATGAAAGTTGCTTGTAATGCCATGACTAATGTGAGTAATAAATGATGTGAAGATGCAATCCGTAGTCATCTTTGGACGTAAGGAAGCGATATCCTTACAACTGTTCCAAGTTTTGTCGACCTGAACCGGGCTGTGAATTGATACCACATTTTTAGTTGCCGTAGTTACCGTCCTGAGTCTGACCAATTTTAGTTACTTCACAAATTCGGTTTAAACCGTAACCACGGTCTATTCCTAATTTTTATCTTCAAAACTCACTCTTTGGTCAATTAAAGTGCATGGCACTACCACCGATTGAAATGCGACGAAAATACCATGGCGCCATCTAGCAGCAGTGGTATTGTTACCCTTTATAACTTGCCCCCAGCTACACGAGGACGAATCAAATTTTCACTCAATAATTAAGGATGTCGTGGCTTGCTTGTTTCGTTAAAAGAAATGCCGTTATGCACTCCTTCGCTAGATGCAAGCAAAAGCTAGATAGTATACTAGATAGCGCTAGATGTCGTCAGATTCTGTCTGCTTTCCATCGGTGATAGTCCCACTTTAAATTCCGTGGTGAAGGGCTTTTTGTCCATTTGAATTTTTGGATTCAGATCACAAACTTGCATAACCTTTTCAACCTTCCAAAGTCACGTCTCTTAACAAGTGTGTAATCCATGTAACCTCTTTGCATCCGCCACATTTACCAACTTTACAGCCGATTTCTCAACTAAAATCTAACATGACACTGCAAATTTTCATTTTTCATGTCTTTGTGCAGCGTGCAGCGGCCCATTTTGAAGGTCGCGTACATGATCAAAAGCCGGGAGGGTGAGTGGCACGTGATCAAAACATAATATGTCGTCGATCGTATGTCCCTTTCGCATTCCTGTAAATCAATTCTGGTTCTAGAACCGCCAAAAATAATAATAAAAAAAAATCCCACTCTTCCCGGCTACTTTTGCCCTTGTGCGCCGGGGGGGGGGGGGGGATGTGTAATGTGTATGTGTGCCTAGATCGAGTTGCAAATCGCCAAAATTAGTTTATTCCTTCCGAAATAACTTCCAAATTATCGGCCTTTATTTAATCATACAGTCGTTGAGCAGGAATCCACCCAACATTGAAAATATTCCTTGTATTTCTTATTTTGACGTGTCAATCTTGGTGCGGACATGTTCTAACTTGGGTATAATAAAATAATAATAATAATAATAATAATAACAATAATGAATTTATTGCAGAAATGACTCGAAGTTTACAAAAAAACTTGTGTGAGTCTACAATATATATATTAGTTTACAATCTTAACTCTACACATTATAAATTAGGACTTAAATATATACATACAGAAATTGTGCGACTTGTATTTATTGTTAGTTACAACACTTTTAAATTCAGTTTGTTAGTTAATTAAATGCTACTTAACATATCTTTTAAATTTCTTTTAAGTACTTCAAGGTTTTCAAACAATAACATATGCTTTGATAAATTATTGAAAATGAAAGGTACATAATAAGCCTTATTTCTTTGTCCATGTGTGTTATTCCATTTTGGTATTTTAAATCTCTGTGTTTTCTTCCTCAGCCTATCTTGCTTGTGTAAATCGTAATTTTTGCAGGTATTTTTATAGTAATTTTTTGTTATGACAATATAGTCTCTTAACTGTTTAACCTTTAATATTTTATTTTCCTTAAAAACCTCCTCAGTTGATTTATTAACTTTTATTACGGAGCCTAGCTAAAGTCCCTGGGGGGGGGGGGGGCCCCGTAACATTTTTTTTTACTGGCAGTATTCTCCTTCCTCTCGACGATCCTGGTAGAACGGCCACCACTCATTCGCTAATGAGACCTAACCTTAACTCTGTTATGATTAAAAACTTGCTTAATTTATTCATGCATTAGTCAGAATAAAAGAAGTCGATTTCAAACATATGCACATTTATTTATGGCAGATATCATAACAAGTTACAGGTTAACTATTTAACGTTGAAGGTAAACAACTTTCGGTTGGGTGCACAACTTACGGCTGGAACCAGTTAAAAATAGTTTAACTCAATTTTCAGGCATTTTGCGATGAAACAAGTTAAGTTATGATTTTGAACAAAATCAAAAAAATATTATATTAAGTCTTCTTCCCTTTACGATTTTGGGTCGGGAAGAAAATTAATAAATTATCAGGGTTTTTAGGAACTCGTGGACCTCACACTAGCTTGTCCTCATTCATTGCGTAGGCTAGTAGTTAAGGGTACTATTTTAGCAGCTTAATATGGAGTTGTGTACGGCTCCTAACAGAAAACAATACTAAACTTCGGTGCACAAACCTCTTCCTAACTAATTCAGTGCTATTAGAGATTTTCAGTCTGTAACAGTTCCAATGCAATTCGTGTTTGAAGATTTCAAATTTTCTCCGTAACAGATTTCAATGCTGAGGGGAAAGCCTAGCATAAAGTTGTTGTGTGCAGATTAGTATTGAGCTAACGCTCGCCAATGTTGAGCGCGACGTTGTTGTGTGCAGATTAGTATTGAGCTAACGCTCGCCAATGTTGAGCGCGGCGTAACAGATTTTCAATGCTGTGTGAGCTCACATGTCGTGTTGTGCGCACGATAGCATTGAGGCCCCGCAGGCTAGAGTTCTGCGCGCGAGGTGTGCCTATGCAGGAGGGAGGGAAAGAGGCATGGAGCGAGCGCTTGGCTATAGTTTTAAAGATATTTTGTTGCGGCCAACTGCTGTCAAACAAAATTGTCTATAAGGAAAGGCAATTTGTTGATAACTATAACGCTTTTTAATCTAGATTCTATTATTAAAAATGGAATGCTTCTTCCATTTTCGCGATGTTATAATCCCAGTACTAGTGTTGGGTACGGCTTCAGCTTGTGCTGAAATCGATGGGTTAGTGCTACTTTTTTGTCAAATCCGGGGGTGGGTAGGCCTACTTCCGTACCAGTTTATGATACATCATTCGAATCTACTTCCCCCATTGGACTCGTTGCTCTCTTCCGACGAAATCGATGGGCCAAGGCTGGCTATATCACCAATTTCCGAAGTTGTATCTGACTCACCCCTTCCTCTCGACGACGGACTAAGGCTGGCAACGCTATCAATTTGGTCGTTTCCAGAATTCTACTCCACGTCCGAACCGAGCTCGCTTGCCGACGCAGGGCTGTAATCCATGCCACTTAGTTGAAAATAAACGGACTGAATAGATTTCTTCCACTGGGAACGTAGGCTAAATAATAATAAAAAAAACAAAAAGAATATTCATAGGATACGCCTCTTTCTAGCCTTAAGGCTATGAGCGGCTTCCTTTTACTTGTCCTAATTTATCTAGAAAAGTTTGCGAATGGGCGAGTGTATTATTTTTTGCTCATTAGTTTTGTGTGGGTGTAACGTTTTTCCCCCTTACGCCATGAGCGAAGTAAAGTTATTCACCTCCCAGTTTTTAAGTATATATGCAAAAAAAATGTTCCCACCCAAAAAAAATTAGCGTAGATGGAGGCCTGTAGTTTTTTTCTTTTAGCCAAGATGCTATATAATTAACCAACACGGGCACGGCCGTTTTTCACGACGGTTTGGCAGGACGGGCCTCTAACCCCCTCAGGCGTTCTTTTCTGATACTCGAGTCAATTGCACACTCATCCTCCCCTTCTCCTTTAAACGTATTCAACTCCACCTACACCCACGAAATTAACATTACATAATTACAGCGCCGATATTTTATACATGTCGTGGGACAGAAAAAAATAAGCCGCCGCTTTTTAGTATATACTAACTTCTCGAATCCACCTGCACCCAGCAAATTAACATCGAAATGTTACATAAATATAAGGTTGAGGCAAAGCTTATATTTTATGACTGTCATAGATTACAAAAAAAAAATAAGGCGCCGCTTCTTATCATGCAAGGCTGTTCTCAAACCCACCTGCACAACTGTAATTAGCATAAGAATGTTGTATAATTTCGTGGGAACCACTCAGCCTCCGAAGGCAAAGCATGCATTTTATGCATGACAGGCTACATAAAAAAAATAACGCGTCACTTTTTAGCATGCATTAGCCTCAGGCTATCACGCTCTGTTGCCTGATTGGTTAGCTACGTACAGAAAATATGTATTAGCTTTAGGGCTAATAAGCCTCCATATTAGGCAATGAATTCTGTCCTGTTCATTTCATTGGTCAGTAGGCACATTTTTGCGTACGGGCCGTCCATATAAATACCACTCAACATTCGCCGTGCCGCAACCTCAGTTCATTTTCGCTCGAGACAACGAACCAGCTCATCTGAATGTAAGTACCGAGTCATTTTTAATAGTAGGCATTCTTAGTTTTAAAATTTATAAAGTTTAATATTTTTTTATTCAGGCCTAGTACGTTAGCGCTGTATTCTAAAATAAGTACGGCTGTTTTTCCCCATTTCTTGCTATATTTTAAAATAAGCATGTCTGTAGAGCCCTCGTTTTTCCTTTTCTCACAATAATTAAGAGATTTTTTAGCATGTAATGTTAAATGAACGTGAAGTATTAGGCCTTAGCACTCGCAATGTTATTGAAGTTTTTAACTTTTTCCCTCTTTTTAATAGAAAATATCACCTCTTACCAAACTCAATGGCAGATGTAAAGCAGCTAATGCCGAGCCTAAACCCAAAGGTTGATGTAAAACAACGCATTATTTATTTAGGCAATGACGTGTTCGCTCAGGCTTCATCATTCATGAATAAGCCATATATTCACGTCCGGAAAATGATCGTACCATGTAACGAATTAAGTCCATCGAAAATAGGCATTACTTTCGATACAATTGCTTGGGAATCCTTTATTCAGCAAAGAGATGCGTTGAACGCCATTTTCTTAAACAAAGAAAGTAATAATGCGTTCACAAAGTCGTGGTCGTTTGGAAAACGACTTAATCTTATTTTGAATCGTCACTCAAATTTTTATAAAACCACGGCGATTTTTTGCCGCGATGACGGTAGAAATATAGTACTCGATCAGGCCCAACTTGCTGGTTTGTTGAACTATCAACATTCTATTACGGAGAGTCTTAACGAAATTGTTGCCAAACTCAACACTTCCCAAGTTTAAAATGCATTTATTTTCTCTCTCTCTTTTCGCAGCTTAATGGCTACCAATTGTTTTGCACTCTCAGGTCTGAATACGTTACGTGTAACACCTGACGCAACTGGCATAAAAATCGTTATAGGCAAGCCGTCCAAAAATGTAACGATTACTCAACAGGAATGGATGTCACTTATAAATAAAATATACCATCGCGAGGCCGGACAGCAACTAGATTTGAAGACTGGGGAGTTGCATTGTAAATTAGTGAGCGAAGATATTATTTCTTTGAGGGCTAGAGACAATGCAATTGTTCTCACTGAATTGGATTTTCTACACTTCTATTATTTACTGCCGGCAGTAAGCGATACAATCGCGGCTCTCCATCGCATAATAATGAACACAATGAGTGGTGTTTCTGACTCTGATACGAAGTCAACGCACGTCCATTTTCCCGCCTTCTCTACCACCCCAGTTACTTCACAAAAGCGGAAGGAAGCCTTTACATCGAAACAAACAAAAAAAATTAAGTTTTGCGCAGAATTCCCTCCACTGAGTGGCATTGAAGGAAATAAAATCGAGAAAAAAAGTACAAAATACCAACAGGACCAAGAAGCGGTACATTCTACCAGTGGCAACAACCTTCTTAACAGACGTAAGCATTAAATCACCACTCACGAAAGTGTTTTATAGCCTAGAGTGCAAAACAGTTATAATTTTTCTTCCTTTTTTCTATTTTTTTTCCTTTCTCAGCAGCCTTCTCGTCACCGCATCAACAGTGGGGTGGGGGAGGGAAAAATGGGGATGGG
>JAHWFP010111984.1:0-12815 GCA_023313725.1 Lithobius niger
AGCGTTGCTAACCGAGGCAAATGAACCACCAGGGAAGATCGTCCAAGGCATGCCGAAGGCATCCCTACACTCTCGGGGAGACACAGGACAGAGTCGCACTTTGATCGGCCAGCTAGTACAGCCACTACAGCTAGTACAGCCAGAGGTACAGTGAGACTACTGTCCCTATATACTATGTGGAAGTGCACCTAGCGTTGCTAACGCAGGTCAAATCGCGAACCAGAAGTGCTAGAGGTCTGAATTTTGGAAGGTAGATAGGTCTTTTCATGGCCGATCTAACAAGCCTAACCCCATCAAAATCGGACGAATAGTTTTCGAGCTATTCGAAAAAAACCCTGCGACCACGTAAAAAAACGCTTGCTGCCCCTCGGGTGGCTTCTCCCGCGTACACTCGAAACCAGCGTTGCTAACGCAGGAAAAATGAAAAGTGGTCGGATCGCCGCCAAAAGCGGCATGCGCCCGGGGGACGATGCGAGATGGACGGCCCCAGCAGATGGGCTCCGTGGCCCCAACCCTGTCTTGCTGGTCACCCCAAAGGCTCTTTTCGTTGCATTACGGAAGGTACAACAAATCGGTTAAAGTGTCGGGGCTGAAAAACTGGTCGTGTAAACTTGATGAAACTCGGTGTGAGGGTAGCCCTCGTCCGTACGCACATTTTAAGCCCAACCACAAGTCCGTGAGACCTATGTGAGCCGAGCTATTCGAAGAAAACCCCGTCAGGACGGATGTTAACCGTCACCATTTGGACTTCAGAAAAAAAGCCAGCCCTGGTATTCCAGGGACTGGCGTTGTTGGGAGAACAGTCAGTCTGATGCTGACAAATCCCCCAGTACGAAGTTGCCTGTTGGGACTTAGTCTCTGGCAGCATGGAACGGATGTTAACCGTCACCATTTGAACTTCAAAAAAATGGCTAAGTCCCACTAACCTAACCTAACCTCACCTAACCACAGGTATGCTGTTTCTCCATAACCACTCGTGTTTTCGGTATGAAACTTGGTAGCCAGGGGTATTTCGTCCTCCTAAAGCGATCTAGCCTATCCCCAGGGTCGTAGCTCGTTTCCTTCGTCCGCTATTGACGGTCGAAGTATTTAGGCCTATATAGGCCTATATAGGCCTACACTCAAAGCCGGTTTATTTAATAGCGCTCCTTCTACTAGGGCTGTGAGTCTGAATTTTTTTGGACGTCCTGGGGGTATGGCCAGCTAGGCGCCCACCGAGTTTGAAGGGTTTAGGACGAATGGTTTGCCGTTGGCGAACTTGAAGGTCTGTGTAGGTGTTGAAGAAGTTTGCTGCAATAGCCTGCGGGACGTCTTCCCGCAACTTGGGTGCTGGTGTCCCTTGCACCGGGGAAGTGCATGGTTGAAAGCCAGACGGCTAGATTGACGGCCCCAGAAGATGGTGACCCCAGAGGCAACAGCACGCGGGATGACGGACACGTGTTCCCGCAACTTGTCTGCTTGCATCCCATGGCTAAAGACCGGTGTACTTTGCACCAAGGACGTGCGGGGTTGAAGCCAGACGGTTATTAAAGTGAAGTTGAGGCGGTTCTCTGAATGGAGCTCTGAATAACCAGCTTGATTGCTGTGCATTATTTTAAGAAATGTAGTTAAAAGAAACAGTGGACCTCATAAAACGGCAGTCATACAGCGAATGCGGATGGGGAAAAAAACTACATACGATGATACCGGTACTACTTGCCACGCTTTTCACGAAACGTGAAGACGATGTGTTATTAGCCCTTATTTATAAAAATGAAGCATTTGCTTCGAAGTAACAGTCAAAGTAAAAGGTAGCGCTCGGAAGTAAAAGGTAGAAGTATATAGAAGGTTTTGCTTCAGTTCGTATTTATAATGTCAACCTCTTCCTTGCAAGTAAGTACTTCAAATGTAGGAAGTAAAAGGTACCGAAGGTGTGCTTTCAGAATTGCTACAACAAGACGTTCTAACTTGAAGTGTGGATGTGAGGCACGTTTAATTGTTTAATTTGTTTCAGCGTTAAGAACTGAATTTGTTCATGTGTTTCAGTGTTGAGAACAGAATTGACGTGTTGATTTGTCTAGTGCAACGTATTTGTAGAAATTGCATATAAGGGGAGAATGTCGTTAGTAAGTGAAAGTGAAAACGTGCATGGAGGTGAAGGTACCACCTCCGGAATGAGCATTTCGGACAAGGTCCGCGAACACCCGGTCATGGAAAAAGCGCATTCACACGAAGACTAGGAAAAATTACCTTTACATACCACTGTACATGAATATATGACGTTCTTTGGAAAAGAGGTAAATAGTAAGGGCCACCGCGCACACAGCGGCCAAACCGCGCAGCCAGGTCGCTGCGGCCAACGATAATGCTTACGGTGTATGTAGCAACGCACACTTGGCTGCAGCATCAGCCTGTCGCCGCGGCCATTGGGATCTCTGGCGGCATGCAGGCGGCCACAGAGCGACCATATACTTGCTCTGTATTCATTTTTCACCACGTGACCGAGAAATATCAATGAAAAACGGACGTAGCCGCGCGGCCCGTAGCCATGTTTTTTGGCCGCGCGACCTGGCTGCTCAGTGCGCGGGTGGCCTAAAGCCTTTATGAAAAAGATGAATAACGAAACGTAAAACTGATAAAAATAAAACAGGGAAAAGGTGTATTCGACTACCACCGAGGAAAAAATTATGTTGGAAGCCTTGAATGCAGACATCAATTCAGCCCTTCTCAGATTACGACTTAACAATTTTTTTAAAACACTGGTCATTATGCCTCTAGGCACTAAGGACACCTCATAAAAACGAACTCGTAAAAAAACTATACAATTGGTAATGGGGAGGGGGGGTTAGAAAATGTTACGTATTTTCAGATTGGGGGGTCACACAAGTGTTATACGACGAAGGGGGAAGAGGGGTCTAAATTGCTAGAAGAGTTATTACGTGGTATGTGAACGCTCCCATAGCAAATATACCATTCAGTACACACACTGTAAATTAAGGTTCAGCTGGGAAAAGTGAGATTCTTGCAAAAAAGTTGCTCCAGAGTAGATGCATTTTTCTGGATGCAAATCCTTCAAGTTTGAAGCAAGTACTTCGTTTTATAAATACGAAACCAGTAAAACCTTCTATTTTAAAGCAAACATTTCGGCCTAAAGTAAAACCTTTTCCTTCACTTTTTTTATGAATATAACCCGAAGCAATTGCTTCACTTTTTGCAAGTAAAGGTAATGCTTCTTTTTATAATACCACCTATTGTGTAGTTTTAAGGTTATAATGAGATATTACAGTACAGCGAATTAGTTAATTTATCTAATTCAGAACACAGATGGGAATTACAAACAAACCTATCGACCAAGAGAAGCAGCTGCACTGAATGAGTGAGCTACAGCGAGCAAAATTATGCAATCATCGACATCATTAACGAAATGTCTAGTGCCTACCTATGGCTGTGTTCGTAAGATGGGCAGTGGCGTAGCTTTGTTATGGGGCGTGTAGCAAATTAACACTTGGGGTTACCCCTCCTTAATATACATGATAATTATGCCCATAAAAATTTGTAATTCCATACTTGTTCTAATTTTATTTTACCAATACGGTCCCTATTTTCACTTTTTTTTTTAAAAACTCGGAAAAAAGCTTGGATTAATAGATAAGTTTGCATCTCTATTTATTTTAACCCTTCTGAGTCGATTGGTTTTCCGTCCTATTTGGCATTCTATTGCAATAATAACTAAAGGATTTGGAAGGAGCGGGTCGGGGGAAGGGGGTAGGCCAGTGCATCTGTTACCATTAAGCTTAGGATTACACATTAACTGATCGGAATATGTAAGCTTTTTGGTTGTTTGAGATGGAGACCATATCATTTTTTGCTGAATCTCGCAAAGGGGGTAGGGAAAGAAAGGAGAACTCTGCTATCCATCCAAATTCAACCTGTAGCAAAGCAGAGAAAGTGAAAAGAGGACGGGTAAGTGGAAAAATTACGCGTAGCAGTGAATGTTCAAGCAACACTGAGCGAAAACTGGGAAACAACCACGGGCGTAACGAAACCCCAGGAGAAGCCGGGTATGCCTGTTAGTCTCAGACAAAATTACAACAAATTGTAAACCTAACGCTTCCTAATAAGCAGTAGTGGTGTCCTACCGCATATCTGCAAGCACGTGCACATATGTCAACCTACCTGTGTGAGATTGGTTTCTCAGCCATCGGTGTTATTAAGACAAAATACAGAAACAAACTGGATAATTGCTCTCCACTGCGAGTTGCATTACTTTCGATCAAGATACGTACTGACATGCTTTCGAAAACTAAACAGGTTCACTTGTCACATAAGCCCCGCATGTTTTTAGAATAAGTAAAACGTGTTTTAACAATTCAAAAGCTTTCAACGTTTTAACCTTAACGTTTTCATACGATACGATGTGAGAAAATTTGTTTTTTTGTTACAGGTCGAGTATTACCCCCCAACCCCCGCACCAAAAAAAAAAAAACCTCTGCCTCCCCGAAAAAAAATCTACCAGTCGGCCACATGAGAAAGTTTAAAACCTCTGATGTAGGCTACATGCTGTTTTGTTACCAAAATGTATTATTTTCTATTCGTTAACAGTTCGCAATTTTTTTTAACAAGCCAGCACAGCTAATTGAAGACCAGTGAAGACCCTCCGTTAGTATCGACGATAACTTTTGAACATATTATTTGCTTCTGTTCAAACCCACATCGAGACTAAGTCCTATTCACGGATTTAGTTTAGTATATCAACAGAATTGGGTAAGACTTGATACCTAAAACAACATGCAGCACAAGTCAGCACGTGTGTCACATCTTTTAATTATTGGTGAAAGAATATTCAATGAAAACTTCAACCAATTTCCGGTGTTCCAGTTTTCTTTTAAGGCCCTCGTGCACACAGCGACCAAGCCGTGTGGCCAGGTCGCTGCGGCCCACGATAATGTTCACGGTGTAAGTAACAACGCGCACTTGGCTGCAGTGGCCAGCCTGTTTCCACGACCACTGGGATCCCGGTCGGCGTGCAGGCGGCCACAAGACGACCATATTTGCTCCGTTTTCAGTAATTGATGGAGAATTATCAATGAAAAACGGACGTGGCCGCACGACACGTCGCCGTGTTTTTTGGCCGCTGCGACCACTTGCCGCGCGACCTGGCCACTCAGTGCGCGGGCAGCCTTAAGCAGGAAGGAGGAGGCGGGGAGAGGGGAAGGCATTCCAACCGCACCGTGTTCCATCCGCTCGTGAAAGTTTGATAAATATTCACTTGATTATGACCAGCAAGTGATCGTTGTTTGCTCATAACGTTTCTTCTAAGGCAAAAGAAAAAATACTTTTATGAAGAATACCCAAAGACAGAAAATTAAATTGGCCGTGGTGGAATGTCATCGCTATAACTAAACAGTTTGACCCTCAAATGTGTGGGAAAAATGATGTTTTGTAATGTGAAAGATTGGTCGTTACTTACGAAACGTGATAAACAATTAATAAAAAAATTAGTGTGCAACAATTACAAAACTTGGAACGTAAAACTAGGTCAATGGAAGACATGTAGAAACAAACGTGTAAATCGTATGAGCGTACGAAAGTTCAAGTCCCTAACCGATATGTCTGTGGGGAGGGGGGTTGGGGAGGGAGGCAGGGCGAGGGGAGGGATTTGTTAAATGATAAACTTGACAAAAGTGGTTAGGGTCCTGACGTCAGAAGGCTATAAATGTAAAAACTTCAGGTCTTCCCCCAGGCCGCCTAGCTAGTGTTCGGCTGGTTTGAAACAGTTCCCCCCACCAATCCCAAGCTTTTCAGGAAATCCTTACCCTACTTCTGACAGATTTATGATCATTTTAATTTATTGCCTTATAAAAGTCATTCTACTTCATATATTTCATACAAACTGTTGACTTATGTCATTCTCCAGCATTAACTGTTTCAACAGAAAAAAAGCGAAATTTGGGAAACGTGAGATGTTTATAGAGACTTTAAACAAACTACAAGAATTTCTTAATAAGAAAACTTAACAAGAACTTCGATTTATGTTTTAGTATCAGTCTTTCCACTAAACTGGTAATCAACAAAGCCCTTGCCAAAGGTTAATGGCTCCGACAGTTCACCCGTTTTCATTTTTATTAGCGCTCGTACCGGTTTATTTGCAATACTTTAAAAAGAGCACCGCTGAGTTGCTTTAACGGAATGGCAAAAGTTCGAATTTTTGTGTGCATGCAGATTGTGGGTAAACAAGGAAGGTCGAAGGTGAAGTGGGTGGGGAAGTGGAGGACGGCATTTTATTGAGGGGGAAGATCTCGCACCAGGCTGTCAGGAATTCCTGCAAGGCGTATGTTGGGAGGGGAGTCATACTGAAGTAAATAAGGGTGGTCACTGAAAAACATTACCAGAAAATGAACGCTAACTAAATGGTCACGTGCAAAGTGATTTGCCCCAATAGTTAAACCGCGATTTTATGAAAAATGAACCTTGGAAATATGGACTGGCGTGAATGTGAATTGGAGCAAATAAGCCATCACGCGAAATGCGTGGGCTGTTTCATTACGCAGTTGTGTTTTTTCCGATAAGGTACAGCGAATTTTTTTTCAAGAAAATTCTTGGAGCCTTACATCGTTTGAAGCAAACTGGTAGTATAAACGAATAGGCTTAATTATGACCCTTATAAACGTTTTCGAAAGTCTTGCAATGGG
Organism: Lithobius niger; assembly: GCA_023313725.1. Classification (NCBI taxonomy): domain Eukaryota; kingdom Metazoa; phylum Arthropoda; class Chilopoda; order Lithobiomorpha; family Lithobiidae; genus Lithobius; species Lithobius niger. The sequence goes on from JAHWFP010111984.1 coordinate 6,672, forward strand.
AGGGAGGGAGAGGCATTCGGAGTGGGAACCCTCCCATCATTGCATGGTTCAAGATAATTTTCAGAATATGCCAAAACAGATCCCATACCTGCTGAAGGAGGATGGTAGTCTCACACACTTCATTCAACAGCACAAACAGACAAGAACTTTGCCAGGGTCTCCTGGCCAGTATTTCACCAAATTCAGCATGCATTTATAGTGTGTTAGGAAAAATCATATTTGGATATACATTTTAATTTTTCATACAATTCTTTTCAGTCATGAAAATTGGAAATACGCCATCAGCGAAAATCATACACTAGAAATAAAGTAGTACAGTAAGCCATCTTTATGCACTTGCATTTCATTCAAGCGACGTGACCCAAATTCGAACTGGCGAACTGGTCTATATCCGGACCACTGCCGTACCGCCTTTACCCATATGGCCATTTGACCACTGGCATAAAGGTAACTCACTGAACCCATTATTAAAGTCACAACCGTGACCAGAAAAATGACACTCTGGAATGATGTAGTGCAGTAAGCAACCTTTATGTATTTAGGTTTCATTCAAGTGACGTGACACTGATTCGAACCTGCGAACCAGTTCATCTCCTTTACTAATACGGCCACTTGTCTACTGGCATAAAGATAACCCACTGCATCGTTATTAACCAGTAATTCGTACGACCTTACTTACTGTGGTTATTGTTGGTTGTACAATACCTATCGTTTTACAATATAAACTAGCAAAACTTATTGTCGGACTGTAGGAATCATAGATGACAGCAGAAGTTGTGAATTATTTATACTGTCCAGAAACCTTCCTTACTCTTCATTTACTGTTTCCATTACAATAGCAATTGTTTTACAATATAAAAAACAATAGTTATTGTCAGGCTGTATGAACCATAGAAGACAGTAGAAGTTGTCTATGGTTTCTTTTGTCTGTTATACCGTATTGCTGTTCATCTATGATTTTAAAGTACAAAACAGCAAAACTTACAGTCGAACAATACGTAGTAGGGTAAAATACGATATTGAGTCAGCTATATACCCCCACTTCTGGTCACGTGATCAAAGTGGGGGTAATGACGTCACTTCCGGTCACATGATGAAGAGTCGGGGTAATGACGTCACTTCCGGTTTTCGTCGATCTGGAGGATGGTGGAAAAGTGTCTTTTGTTACCTTTTTTTTTGCACTCAATCTAGAGGATGGTGGAAAAGTGTCTTTTGCTACTTTTTTGCATCCTTTTGCTACCTCCGTGACGTCATTACTCCCATTTCCGGTCACGTGATCAAAGTGGGGATCTCACTTCCGGTCACGTGATGAAAAGTGGGGGGGGGCGTCCTTCTCATCAATTTAGAGGAGGGTGGAAAAGTGCTTTTTACTACGTTTTTTCGTTGATCTGGAGGAGGGTGGGTTGCCACTCACCTGATAAAAGCTGGGGTAGGGTAAAATACGAGTCAGCTATATACCCCCCACTTCCGTTACCCTGATAAAAGTGTGGTTCTAGAGGACTACCTTTTTCCGAATTTTTCATCGATTTGGTGGGTTGCTACAATACCACTTCCTCTCCCCTGATAAAAGTGGGGGTGCACTTCCATTCACCAGATGAAAAGTGGGGGTCTGGAGGAGGGTTAAAACTTTTTTTCATCATATTCATCAAGATGACGGAGAGTGGAAAAATACCTTTTATACGTTTTCATCGAACTGGTCACTTCCGGTCACGGAATCAAATGGGGGTTAATGATATAACTTCCGTTCACATGATGGGGAAGAGGGTGCAACCCATTTTCGTCGAGCCTTATTTTATCCTTTTCTTCTATCTGGAGCAGGGCAAAAAGTGCTTTTTGCTACCTCATATCGCTGTTTAACGGATGAAAAAAGAGAAATAAAAAATAAATGGATTCTTGTTCTTTTATCCTCACTGGCAAAGACTCTGACTTGACATTTAATCTAAATACTCCGATTCATTTGGACCCTGAACAAAGGTACGAATCGGCACTTATTAATTTAGACACATATAACAGCATATACAACATCGATTCAAAAAATAACGAAATTAAATACACCGCAGATGCTGGTATAACTTGGCAGAAAGTGATAGTCACCCCCGGAACTTAGGAAATTGAAGATTTGAATAAATTTTTCAAAAACTCGATAGATCAAAATGGTCATAACAGGGAAGCTATTTCCATTCTTCCGAACGTAAACACTTTAAGAACCAACTTGATAATTAATGATTCAAAATACGGAATAGCCTTTACGGGTGAAAAGAGCTTGGCTCGAGTTTTGGGATTTCATTTAGGAACCTACTTGAGGAGTCGAGAAAGTCAAAACACCGTTGAAATAATAAATATTAACACAATTTTTGTGCATGTGACTCATTGGAAATTCTTACGTAAATGGTGACACGCAACCCACTTTATATTCGTTCTATCCAATTCGCCTCCGGGTTTCAAAATCATCGAGTCTCCGCATAATTTAATCTATTTACCCATTACTATGAACTTAATCAGAAGTATAGGAGTGTGGCTTACTTCTCAGACCAACGAACCGTTGAATCTGAATGGTGAGACCCTCACGGTTCGACTTCATTTAAAATCTAAAAATTAAAAAAGGACAAGATGATCGTGTTTAGAAAAAAAGGAAGAGGATTCTTTCGTAATAATAAAAACACAAGCATTTTAACGCCTAGAAACAAAGTTTTCATCAAATTTTTAACAACGGCTAGAAAATGAGCGTTGTAGATCAACAAACCTTTATTGTACGACTCATCGATCGAATCTTACACCTATCACGAATATAATCCCATTGTCGGTACGAATCTCAACAACGTAAATTATGAAATTCGAATACACGTGGAAAACCAAGATTTATTTCTGCAGCAACTTTGATTAATAATGCTCCCATGTTCCTGTTTTCTAATATAAAGTACCATCTCGGTGATAAACAAGTACAAAAGTTAAATTATCCGGGATTCGGTACCCTAATGAAAGGGCTGCTTTCTTACGGATCGGCGGAACAGCCGGCATTGCTCGGTCAGTGCTGGGCATTGGATACTGCAGCTTCTATCGCTGCTGATCTAACCGACAACTTGGGTTTCAAACAGCGGCACGCGTCCATCATCGTTGAAACAACTCCCAAAGGAAGTTTTACATTCGCCATTTCCTTGAAACACATCATGGGATTTTTCGAAAATTACGACAAGCTAATTTATGGAACTAAACACGTGCTCACTTGCATGAGGACCAGCGATACAAATGCCATCTTCATAGCTGCAGCCGCGGCCAATGGTAAATTTGTTCTCAGTAGTATTTCTTGGCTTATCCCCCACGTTACCGCTTTAGACCATCAAAAACTTAAACTTTACAATCTCATAGACAACGGAACTACGGTGGATTTAGGATTTAGACACTGGCATAACGATAGCTGCGAGCTCCCTCAAAATACAAACTTCACCTGGCGCGTGCTGACTACTTCCGCGGTTGAAAAACCTAGGTGGATAGTTCTAGCTTTTCAAACAAACAGACAGGACGCTTTAGGTAGAAATCCGGCCGTGTTCGACCACTGTAGTTTGCAAGATGCTCACGTGACTCTAAATTCCGAAAGATATCCGTTTCTCGATCTGAATACTAATTTTTCCACTGGAGAGTATGTCGGCTTGTACAGAATGGCGCAGCAATTTAGGCAGCTGTGTTACGACACCAACGATTTGAGTTTCGACTTGCTTCAGTTCAAGAAAGCCTAACCACTCGTGGTGTTGGATTGCTCCAAACAGTCCGAGAGGCTTCAATCCGGAATCGTGGATGTACAAGTCAAACTAAAGTTTAGAGCAGCGGTGCCAGCTAACACTGTCTGTCACGCTCTGCTCATTGGCGACAGGAAAATGAATCTAAAGTCGGATAGAGGCAAAGTCGAAGTTGTTTATTAATAAAAAAGATATGGCACTCAAAACTAGATCGCGAAAAAAGAAAGGTGGCTTTTTGCCGTTGGCGTTGCTAGGGCCGATTTTGGCCGGAATTGGTGGGTTGGCAGGAGGGACCGTGGGGGTTGTGTCTGCCGTAAAAAAAGCACAAAACGACGCACAAATTCTAGCTGAACTCGTGCGACATCATAAGCAAGTGGAAGGTTCCGGCAAGAAGAAAAAAAAATGGAAGCGAGAAAAAAATTGTCCCGTGGCAAAGGTCTTTACTTAAGACCACCCAAGGTTTAATCGACTTTGATAAACCTTTAACGAACCACGATTTTTTAAACCGATTGGCTAGAGTAATGAAAATTCCGAAATTTAGAGGTACTTTTAGTAAAGACACGCTTCCTTTAAAACTTAAGCCTACTGGTGAAAACGGAATCGTAAACTTGGAAGATTTCAACGACGGAGACGGAAGTCACTGGGTAGCCTATTCTACCATTTCTGGCGAACCCTGGTATTTCGATAGTTTCGGTAACATGGGTCCTCCCCGATCCGTGGTTAACTATTTGGTTGACCAGATTTGGTGCGGGCACTTTTGTTTATTTTGCCTTAGCGCCTTCTCTAAGACTCGTAATTACGAAGCCGTTTTAGATCAAATGAAATCTATTGAAAAGTGACGTACAAATCCAACTGGAAATAAACGTCTTCCGTATCAAAATCTTCGACCGTGTGTACCGTGATGGCCGAGTCTTTTTCCATATCGTAAGGAATGGTAAAACGGTAGTCGTAGAATGCGCTTCCCTTATTTTAGTAATGAGAAAGGTTTTCGTTCCCGCTATGCATTTAACAACGACTTCTACGCTCGGATCGCTGCAGAATAAAATTGCTTTACGAATTAAACCAGAACTTGTACTTATGTAGTTCGCGATAGATCCGGAATTAATGAACCAGTCGACTTCTTTATGCAAAGGGCTTTTCATACAGAAACTGATTATCATGAAACAATTTTCGTGCATAAATTTCTTTGTAGCCGCGTCACTAGGTAAAGTCGGCTCGCTTATATTTCTAATCGGTTTGTTCGAGGCATCGAAGTATACCTTCTGATCGTCTTGTATCAAGCAGTTGCTGTCAACGAATTTTTTCGTAGCGGCATCATTCGGTAAAGTAGGTTTGCTTAGATTTCTTATCGGTTTGTTAGTTGCGTTGAAGTATACTTTTTGCTCATCCTGTAATAGGCAATTCCTGTCGACGTATACTTTTATCGCCACGTCTGCAGCGTGCCGAGGGAAAGCCACGTCCTTACTTTGCTTCTTCTTTGCGTAGAAATTTCCGTCAGACCCATCTACGTACAATGTGTTTTTTTCGATGGTGGAAGCCAATTCGTCGGAAAAGACGGTTTTAATTTTCTGAACGTCCCTTGTCAGAGTACCGATCTGAGAATAATTGTTGGCGTCTTCGGGTTCTATAGCATCTCCTACTTTAGTTAACCGCTTGCATTGCATATCGTAGTTGTTTTCGGGAGTTAAAACATATCCTAGTCCTGGCTCACCTCTCGGACCTACTCCAATCGAATCATCCTCTCTCCCTCTTTTCAACAGTTGTCTAAATTTGTTGACCGACATCCTTTTTTAAACCTATATTTTATATATATAATAAAAGGAATAACCGTGAAAAAAAATGTCTCAACCCTCCTGGCAAACGAATCTTTCCAATGTCTTGCAAAAAAACTTGCTGAAATTTAAAATCATGAATGGTACAAAGATTAAAAATGGTGTAAAGTTTTCCTTGTCTCCTTTCGTACAATTTAAGGATTTAAAGGGTTCTGGGACTCCCGTTTCGGACGAAAAACAAAATATAAATGGTGGATTTCACCTAGTGACCCGAAAACTCAAAAACTGTTGAAAAATCTTATACGGTATATCTGTACGAAACTAGATATCGATTTTGACGATCAAAAACCTGTGCCTTTGACTACGTTCAATTATCCCAATTCTATGTATTCGGCTTCTTCCTGTTACTCCTCTTGCGAAAAGGCGAACGAGGGTAACGGAGACAAACCACTCTGTCTTAGAACTTGGGTGTACGAGAATATTCACAAAACTAAAGGAAAACTTAATAAAAATGTTATTGATAAACCGTGGTTTAACTTGCCATTTTTCAACGCTTTAAATCTGACGGAAGTCACTGGATAAATTACCGCGGTGTATGTCACCGACGAGTCTCCCAGCAACGTGAAATTATGGTGCAA
>JAHWFP010111988.1:0-10289 GCA_023313725.1 Lithobius niger
AATGTTATATTGGTAAGAAGTATCGGTTGTGTAACGTTAGTTACCAAGACCGATACAGATTACCGATACCGATATTTTATATCGGAAAGTGCTAATTCTTAAAATAATTACAATGCCCTTTCTGAAATAAGGTTGGCTACTTCTTTCTTGGGGTAACGATCTATCTCCTTAAAGTTTTAATTTTAATTTTAATTTAGTACTTTGATTAAGTTATTCCGTAATATGATTCTACTTGCTGGCGATTACTGGAGTAAACTTCCCACTAAGATACGAGGAAAAACGTCTCAGGTTATGCTAAACATACCCTTAATTTTATGATCTTTAAGTTTTCCGTGAGTAAACGACCTCGTATAGTAAACCTTAGTTTTCGAATACATATCCGGAATCCTATTTTACTATTGGGGTAGAATGATTGTTAAGTGGGCCTAGTTGTTGGTCGATGAACCTATGGGTTAGAATTTTCGAGGATCTTTGATGAGTTCTCATGCAAAACAAAAAAAAATTCCTGGAAATTTTTTTTTTGAGGGGGTGGGGTGTGAGTGCTAATACTGTATTATTTAGTACTTACCGTGATGGTACATACATGTGAGATATTTTCATATACAACACTGTACAATTTTCAATTTCGTAGTAATAATTCAATATATTTTTTTTCGAGTTTTTTGACCTATGTGACAATATCGGTCAATAAAATTTCGACAGTGTTACAATTTTTTGTTTTACTTAACTAGGTGTCGTGTCTTAATATTTACCATGCGGCTCCTGTCTCTTAATTTTATTTCACTGGGAGAATCAGGAGTAAAATAAACAACGTATTTCTCTCATTCTCGGGGTGTTGAATTTAGTTTGCTGGTACTTATTTCGTGGAAGTTATGCTTGTCTGCGGAAGGTTCATCTTTCTGTAGAATTCATCATGTTTGCGAAATATCTTCTTTCTTTAGAGAAGGTCTCCTTGCTTGTTATAGGTCGCGTTGCTTGTTATAAGTCGTCTGCTTTTTATAAGTCGTCTGCTTTTTATAAGTCGTCTACTTTTTATAAGTCGTCTGCTTTTTATAAGTCGTCTGCTTGTTATAAGTCGTCTTCCTGAAACAATAGGAAACAAATTTTGGGTGTAACCTGTTTCGGCTGATTTGTGATTTTACATGCGTAATTGTAACGTTTCTCTGAAATAAACATTTTTGTTAACCCATTTTTCCATTTTGTTGGTGCATCGGGTGCGTCTCTGCACTTTGTTCGTTTATTTGTGAGTTATTCACGTTTCCTTGCGCTGCTGATGGCTTTGTGAACTTGGTTTCACTTTCGTTTCGCTTGTGTGCGAAATCTGAGCTTCGTTTGCTCGTGGCGCCATCTCTCGACGAGAAGGCGAACGATTTCGTTGTTAAAAGGTACCTGCTAGGAATCCACTGTCCCAGCGCAGTTTTTGTCGCTCGGCTCGATTGGATTGCTGGTAATTGATTTACTTAATTAAAATCATCCCTTAATCATATAATTTTTTTTTGGTTACGTAGACTGAGGTTTGAGAAATGGTTACCAATTGTTTGTCGGATTCTGTGGTGTCTTATACACAGTTTCGTGGACTTAAATTTTTAGGTCCAAAATTAATTTTCTGATTACCTAAGTTTTTAGGAGTGGCTGGACAGTGCCTCTGTTCCCTTACTGTTACGCAATGCGAGGGAGGAATGTGCCTTGGGGTGTGGGGGAGAGATGTTTTTATTTTTCCAGCTTCCTGGATTTTTGCCGTTTGGTCAGTTGGATTTAAACTTTTCGACAACCATAGACATCGTACACTGTCGGTGTTGCCACTATTATCAGGAGAAATCTCCTAACCATCCGAGGATCGACCCCGGGTGCCCGACTTACCAGCCGGAATGTGTGGTAAGTTGGAAGGTTTGATGGGACGTTTTATAAGTTTTTTTTATTAATTTTCCCGATTATTTGGGAATCCTGCGGTTTTGGGTGCTTTTAGGCTTGGCGATTGGAAATCCTTTTTTGTACCAAAATGGCAAAGAAAATATTCTAGGCCTATCACAAGTTAGCAACTGTGATTTCCATTCAACCCTTAAGTTACTAGTACGTTTTTCAGTGATTTGTGAAATAATCATAAGGGAATGTGATAATTAATTAACGCAATTCGTACAGAAATTTTTTCCGATCGTTGCGTCTAAGAGTTCTGTGGCCACCGAAGTTGGTGGCCGCGTTTCGTTTCTTTGTTGAACGAAACGTAGTTGCTTTTGAAGTTTATGTTATACTACGTTGAGTGTTAGTAATTATCGAGCTTGTTAGTTAGGCAAATCAATTTCTTTAAAGTACTTTTTAGGTTCTATTTCTTTACTAACTTGATGCGGAATGTGCATACCTTAACGATATAACAACTTTTCATTGTTGTGGGTCGTGTTGACCTGAAAGTTAATTCTTAATTGTTCGAATTACGTTTTGCCTTATGTCTTTTTTTTTTCGTTTACTAGAGACTGATTTGCTTAACTTTTTGTTATTTCTTGAGAGTTGGGGGGGGGGGGTTGGGAAAGCAGAATAAAATTGGGAAGGATGGCGTGGGGGTGGACTTTCGGACTGCTATCTATAGATTTTAATTTTCCTGTGAGGGGGAGGGGGGGGGGGGTTGAAACAATTACGTCTGGTTGCTTAGGCCTTTCTAGCAAATTAATTTTTCTGGTTAGAACTTCTCAGTAGTTTTAATCTTTTGATTTACTGATGTTGGCTATCGCCACTTTAACGTTCTTTATCTTAATTCGAAATTGGGGAGAATTCACATTAATAGGCGAATAATCGAAAGGTTGGTTTGATACTTAATTTCTTAATAAATTTTTCGTGTGACGCAATATTTGGCGGGGGGGGGGGAGAAAAAGAGAGAGAAGAGAAAAAAATGGGGGGTGAGGAATTTTCATGTGAAAATTATTCCTTAATTTCTAGATTTGTTTAAGTTTTGTGATTACTGTCTAGGCATAATTGATTCAACTTGTGATTTTATTTAATTTTTCAGGATTCTCCTGCCTCTCCGGATCCGCCTGGTCCGGAGATCGTTGCCAGCCGGGATTGGCATGAGGTTCGGGGTATCGTCCGTCGGCTCGTTGACAACGCCGTCTGGCTGAACCCCGGACCTACCTCAGCGGCCGGGCGAGGGGAGGTGGTGCCCCTAGTTGGAGAAGAGGTGGTGCCCCACGTTGAAGAAGAGGTGGTGCCCCAAGTTGCAGAAGAAGAGGTTCCTGCTATTTTTGTGGTGGAGGGGCTGCCGCAGGAACCCGAGGCCGACGTCACCGTTGTTTGGCCTCTGGTTCTTCCCTTGACCCTTCCCGTCAGTCGCCTACGGTCAGGGCGTGTTTGGGTCCGGCGATAGTGGCAGGAGGGGGGGGGGAGAGGGGTGTATATGTGTTTTAATCCTTGTTTCCCCAATAAATTAGTTTGGGTTAAGTACGTATTTGTTTCGTCTCCCTGTTTTCCTATTTCGACTACGTCGCGTTCCGAATTTTCGTTTGGCGTGCCCGACGAAAATTCGAAATCGCAACTTGTTTGCTAAGGTTGGTTCGTTTATTAGGCAATTCCAGCATTTATGATTTTCGGTGACCATGCTTAATTTGGGCGGTCATGGCCGATACAGGTAACTGTGGTAAATATAGGCTACCGTGGCCAAGCTCCTACATGGCCTTTGCTAAGTTACCTCGATTGACTTTTTTTTTTCTCATGCTTGCGTTAGAGCGTGCAACGTGACGGGACTGTCTTTTTCGTACTGTAATAGTAATTTCTAGGTGCCATCCGTACATAATTTTTGCATGTATGGCTTCCTAAAGGTACTAAGGTTAATCGTACATGGTTTTTGTGAATTATTTTTATGTTTTAAGGTACGATTTTCGTTGGTAACTGCGACTGAGTAGGTAAGTTCTTTGTCTGTCCGAATTTGGAATTTCGCCTCGTGAATTGGCTAACGTGCCTTTTGGATTTAGCTGAACCGTTAGGGTTCTCATTAGTACTGAATTCCTAATTATTTACGTAAATCTTAATTCTTAAAGCAATTCTATAATTCTTAGATGTAAATATCTTATGCGAACTGTTCGTAAATTTGCTTGACGGATCCGTGTACGTTGTTCTATGCCAATTAATAGCCTACTAACGTAACTTTGAATCGTGCATCGTTTGCAATTTTACTTAAATTATTAATTAATTTTTATCATTTGTGCACAATTCCAATTCGTACAATTCGTCGGAACGGAACCAGAAAACAATTTGCACAACCAAAATGTTATACGATCGTCAATAAGGAACTGAGGTACATTGCTCGTCCCGCACTCTTCACATTTGTACGTTTTCTTTTCATTGCAATATCGTGGGGAGCTTATACTTATAACCTATTTTATCAATAAATACATAAAAATGATTCATGCTGATACCTGAAGTAATTTTACGGTAAGTTCGCACTTATTAATCGTACTATGAAGAAAAGTGATTTCTACGGAGCTGTACCGCATGCTTCACATTTGTACGTTTTCTCTCCATTGTCAAGGTAGGTTTCTGCCGAACTGACACGTTGCTGACAACTGGAATTTGTACTGCCCTATTTTTGACGGATGGGTTTACGAGTGCAATCGTTATTTATTTATTTATTTATTTTTATTTTTCTACAATTTCCGGTTATGATTTGGTTATGGGGAAAGGGTATTTGCTTTACCAACGTTAGCAACATCACACCTAACGCGTTCTCTCGCTATGTGTAGCGACTGTCATGCTAATTTTGACGTTGCGAATTTGGTTTAGCAAATCGTATGCACGTATTGCCACGAATTTACCAATTAGGTTCAATTCGTATGCTTATTACGATGTGCTACGTAATTAAATAGTATGACAGAACGAAATCTGCGTTAGGTGAATTTCAATGTGATTTCGAATGCTCGAACGCACTTCACATTTGTATGGCGTTTCTCCAGTATGAGAAAAGGCGGGATGGGGTTAGCTACTCGTGATCCTGTACTAATGCTTGGTCGAAATTACGCTTACGCCTAATTTAAGGAATATTAATGCTGGATCGGGTCAGGTAACCGTGAGTTGGGCGTAATTTACGCTTTTCTACCAATTCTTGCTCTCTAAGTCTTAAACGTTTTTGTAACGTCGCAGACGTGTGAGGTTCGCGAAGCTTACGCTTTCGATTCTCTGCTCCTTTAGTTGGAGTGGTGTCTTGCTGAAGGTTAGCATGATGAGGAGGGGTTAGCTTTTGCTGGGGGTGCAGGCAAGGAGCATCGATTTCTGCAGCATGGTCGGATGGATCGAGATGCAGTTTGGAAATCAGATCGCGGATTTCCTGTTCGGATTCGTTCAATCCTCCATTCTGGATTTCTGCCAAATCCAAGTCGTCGGGCGTGGAGAAAGGTTGAATCGGGTTTCTTGATCGCATGAAGTAAGGCCGACAGTGATTGACGTGTACTCGTGACGGTTTTGAAGGGGTCCAGGTAGTGCACTGCTCTCATGATGACTGGGTTGATGAAATCTACCAGTCTGTACGGGCCACCCCAAACTTTCTGCAGTTTACTGGAGATTTCTTCAATCTTCACGAAGGATTTAATTAATAAATAATCGTCTGTCGTGAATCTGTACGGGCGTGCAGTCTTGTTGTAGTAATTTTGGTGACGTTGAGTTGCGATAGCATTTTGTTGACGTACCACCTCGAATGCTTTTAACAGTTTTGTCTCCAGTCTAACTACTGTGTCGTCACTGTTGTAAATTTTCCTTGCAGGTTCGAAGATCAAGCTGCTGGGGATCCTGAATTCGACGCCGAAGTGAAGTAGGTGGGGTGACAACAGTGTAGAGCTGTGGGGGGTAGAATTCAAAGCGATGCAGGCTGCTTGTAGGTTGTCATCCCATGAGTGTGGATCATCTGCTACTATCTTCTTTAAAACTGTTTGTACCGAGTTGTTGATCTCTACGCCTCCTCCTGTCCAAGAAGCGTAGGGGGTGAAGTTTATTTGCTTCACGTTGAATAAATTGCATAATTCTGCACTAATTTTAGAGCAAAATTCACCTCCGAGATCAGAGCGGAGCACTGTGGGGGATGAGAAACGTGCGAAAAGCTTGGTGTATAGCTTCCTAGCTATACTTTCGGCTCGTTTGTCGGGGATTCCAAAAGCGATGACGTAGCGACTGAAGTCATCCACGAGCTTCATCACGTAGGCGTTATTTTTGTGAGTGGTGTTTAATCTTCCTATCAAATCCATAGACCAACTCTCTCCTGGTCTCTGTAGAGGCTTGTAGGCTCTGAGTGTTGCTTTGTATGGCTTGTTAGGGCGGTTATACTGCTGACAGATAAGACATGTCTTCACGTAGTGATCGATGTCCCTGATCATGGTGGGCCAAAAACAGTGTAGTTGAATAAGCTTGAGGGTGCTTTTGGCTGCTCGGTGGCCAGCTGCGGGGGAGGAGTGGTAGTCGCGAATACAGAAGTTTACTAGAGCTTCGGGGATGCAAACTTGGGCTATATCTTCTAATCTACCTTGTGCAGGATCTTTTAGCCATGTTCTGTATAGCATGCCGTCGAAATCCTTGTAATAAATGTTCCTTTTATTACTGGCATCTATGACGTCTGCTGGCTCGCTGTCCTTGATGCTGTGCCAGATTTTTCCAAAATAGTCGTCTGCTTTCTGCTCTGCTACGACATGGCTTCGTGTCCAGTCAGGGAATTGTGAGTCTAGTACACAAACTGGTATCTCTACTCGCGATAGAGCATCACTCACTGGTATAAGCTTGCCAGGCCTATGTTGGATTTCGAAGTCGTATTCCCTTAGTCTTGTTAGTATCCTCTCTAGTTTAGGAGATAATCCACTACTGTTGTACAAAAAAAAACTAATGCTATGTGGTCCGTGGCCAAAAAAAGGATTTACCAAGGAGATAGGTGCGAAAGGTTTCACAGGCATGTACTGCTGCTAAAATCTCTTTCACTGTGGTGCTTTCCTTTTTCTCAGCTGGCATTAAGGTTCTTGAAGTGTACGCTAAAGGGTAGGTGATGCCGTCGTGTACTTGTGTGAGGCAGCCGCAAAGGGCTACGTCGCTTCCATCTGCCTCGACGTAAAAAGGTTTGGAAAAATCTGGGTGGCGTAGAGTTGCTGCGTTTACCAAGCCTTCTTTAGTCCCTTGAAAGCGTCGTCTGCTTCTTTGTCCCATATAAACTTCGCATTCTTCTTGGTGAGATTGGTAAGGCCCATTGAGTAAGCTGAGAAGGAAGGGATGTGTCCGCAAAAAAATCCGCACATTCCGATGAATCTGTGTATTTCCTTGACGTTTTTAGGCTGTGGGAAAAGTTCCATGGCTTTAATCTTGTCTCTATCAGGCTGTATTCCGTCTTCGTTAACGATAAATCCAAGAAACTTGACTTGTTTTGCAGCGAAAATGTATTCCTCGGGGCTGAGTTTCGTTTTCGATTTCTCCACTAGTGAAAGGGCTTTGCTGACGTGTAGTAGGTGTGTTCGGAAATTTGAGGAGCTGAGGATCACGTCGTCAAGGTAGATCGTACAGTAGGCGCCTAAAATCTCTGCGAAAATCTGCTGGGCACAGAATTGGAAGTGGGCGGGCGCTACTTTCAAACCCATTGGAAGTTTGGAAAAACAATACACCTTGTTGGCACTCTGGAATGCTGTTTTTTTCCATGGTAGACTCAGCTAGCTTCAGCTGAAAGAATCCCATTCGAAAATCTAGCTTGGTGAAGTACTTGGCGCCGTTGAGATTTGCGAGTGCTTCACTGATGATAGGCAGGGGTACTGATACGGATTCAGTAACTGCGTTTAGGCCGCGTAGGTCTACGACGACTCTATATCTCTCGGGTCTTCTTCTTATAAGAAGGCATGGACTGAGCCATGCTGATTTGCATTCTTTAATTACACCAATGCTGACTAGTTCTTCCAGGTATTTGTCCAAAATTTCCTGTTGATGGAAGGGCACCCTGTAGATTTTCGACCTTACTGGGGCTGATGACCCAGTTTCGATGTTTACTTCATAGTTTTCGTATGTTCCAAGATCAAATTCATTCTTGCTGAAGGTGTCCTGGTGTGTCTTGAGCATGTCCAAAAATTCCATTCGTTCTTCTTCGTTTAAATCTGGTAAATTAAATTTAAACTTCAAGTTATTCCATTCGTCTTCGGAAAATGGTCTTTGTTCGGTTGCTGTGTCCGCTGGTAGCGTTGGGTGGGCTGACCCTACGCTATTGATGTCAATGGACTGCGCGTTCCTTTGTCTGAGTGGCTATTGTCTCTGTATATCCGTTTGTCTGAGTGGGCCTTGAAGGGGGAAGTAATTCGGGTTGGGATCCGGGATTAAATAGGGAAGTGGCTGATCTTTTGTCCGTGGTCTCTTTTGTGCGTGCTCTTCCTATTGTAAGAGTTGAGTCTTCGGGAGGGGGATTATCTTTTGTTGTTGGAGATACCGGATCCTCGTCATTGTTCTCTTCGTCATTGTATTCTATATCTGCTGTTGTGTAGTGGCCTAAAATAGAGCCTGCCTTTAGAAAATGATTCTCCCCGGATGTGTTAATAGCCATAATCGGAATTAAACCAGTAGGGCTAGTATTAACCAAACATCTGGCAAGAAAGATCGGAATTTCTTTGCATTGTGGCAAAAATATGCCACTTTGCTGTTTAGGATAGGCTTGGTGGAGAACGCCACAAATTTTTGTCTCGCTGTTGTTTGGTAAAACAACGTCTTTGTACAAAGAAACGGGTATCTCAACGTAATATTGTTGAGGTGTCGGATTCCAAATAGATCGTGAATTTTCTGCTGTTTCGTCATCTGAAGAAATATTGATCGTTGCAATATGCTCAGTTGTAACATTATAATCTTCGAAATTAATTAGCTCCTTGTTCTGACCATAATTTTCCCAAGCATCAAAAGGTGATGGAGACAAATTAAATTTGAGATCCCCTATTTCTAAAATATGGTCTGAACAATTTAACTTAACCAATTCCGGTTGTTTTGACAAAAAATCGTAACCCAATAAAATGTGGATTTTCCCAAAACTGCCATCGGGAACGACTCTGAACTGCTGGTTTGTGGAAAATCCGCATTTGCTTATTTCAGCGATCACTATTTTTTCTATTGTTATCGTTTTTCCACCGACACCTATTAAATTTACGGGAGCTACCGTTTTGACTTTGTGACATTTAATTTGTGGGTTTTTCAACATTTCTCGTGCAGTAGACGATTCGATCAGCGAAACACCTGCTCCGCTGTCTAAAAGTGCTACTTTACTTAAATTACCGAAATTAAAAATTAAGTGGGGTCTTGGGTAAGCAGATTTTGAGTTGTAGCCTATACAGTCGACGCAAGCGTGAGTTAGCTCTTCTTTGTCGCTTGCTTCGTCCCTTGGGTTTAGTTCTAGAAGTAGGCCAGTAGTATCAATCGCCGCCGCTAGATGTAGTTGGTATGGCGTTGGGTTGCTTGCTAGCTCTGATTTTTCTCGTTGCTCCGTTTTCCTTTTTTCTTCTCGTTTTTCCCGTTTCTCTTCTGAAATGACTTTTGGGTTTGATGTGCTGTCCCAATAAATAAGACAGATTGTTGGTGATGTTACGGATGGAATTAAAGGAATGTGTAGCTTCCATTCTTGCTAGTTATTGTCGGAAATCTTGATTGCTTCGCCGGAGTGAATTAAATGTGATTTACGTTCGTTGGTGTCCGACGTGCTTCGGAATTCGACTGTCCTGTCATCTCCGATTAATTCCAGAACGATGGGGTTGTTTGATCTTGATAAATTTAGTTCCGAGTGGAAATTTGTAGAGTCGATGCCGTCTTCGAATAGTGTTAACATGACTGAGTCGCATGTTAGCTTGAAGGTTTTTGATTTTGTTGAGTAGCTCCGAAAATTTTGGTGTGAGGTGCGAGTTGAGGTTTAAAGCTGGGGCTACGTATTTATCGGGGATAGCACCGAAATACGAAGCTAGTCTTGGCAGTGTCAGCGTCCTGTCTTTTAATGCAAGTTTTTGTTGATGCCAGTCGACTTTAGAATAAAGGTCGAGGAGCAAACCTGCAGCGTTGATTGTTGAATGGATTTTCTTGCTGTTGAATAATTTGTTAGTTTGTTCTCTAGGCGTGGGGGTGGGGGTGGATGATAGAATTTCAGGGTTTACGGTACTAGTTGCGTTGATCGGAATTTTTTCAATGCTGCTGTACCCTGCTAACTCAAAAAACCTGTTACTTTTTGAGCTAACGTCTAGTTTTTTTACTGCTGGGTTGTTGAATTGCGTGGCTGGACGAAGTTTGGTTGCTACCTCCGTGGTTGTTGTTGTTATTACGGCGTTTGTAGGTGC
>JAHWFP010111989.1:365-31066 GCA_023313725.1 Lithobius niger
CATATCACAACGTTTTTGTACATAATTTCTTATAGTGTATACCATATAACATTGTGAATAATTGTAACGTAACTTTGATAGTGGTGCATGTGTGAAACATGCTTGATTCAACATTCACCATTTTATTGGGATTTTGGCCGTTTTGGGATGTTTCAGCTCTTTCACAACTTGAGATTTCCAGTACGTGGATGCATTTTATAAGTTTGCTTGTGGTTTCACAATTTTATTATGTTTGCTGAGAAACATACAAATTATGTAAGCTGGATAACATTTTTTTGTGTAATAAAAAATGGGGATGTGGTGTATATTGTTGTACCACATTTGATATGCTTGAAATCGTGAGTTCTGAAGGAACACAAGAATTTTGATTGATGTTACCTTTTTGTTACTAATAGTACTTAAAAAAATTATGTATAGATATTTGACTACTAAGTGACGATAAGCCATGCATTGTGCATGTAGTGACAACTATTGTGGATGGCTTTTGCCGCTATATACAGACATTTGTACATATAACATTTCGTAGAGGCATGATTTGATTTTCTTTATTTTACAACACAAAAATGTGTCCTGAAACAATGTGTTGCTGATTGTATGTATGTATATGTATGTTTGTGTGCTGTGTGAATGGAAGATATTCTTTAAGTCGTCCTGTCGGTGTGTTCAGTTTGTAATTACTAAAACTAAAGTTAAGTTGAAAATAAGCCGAGAGTAAGCATGAAATGTGCTATGGAAGTTTGTTATTTCTAATGTAAGATTTTTGCTGTTGCGTCATTTCAGACTTTAATGATAACTTACAGAGACCGGTTTACGTTTATTTAAAATAATTTCTTTGCAATTACAGAATCGTAAGGCAGTAAAAACTTTGTCCGTTTGTCGAATAAGACTAGAACCAAGTTGTTAATGATCGTCTATTTAACGATAGCTGCACTCCTTCCCATAGTACAGTTGTTGTGTTTTGTAATAAGATTTAAACTTTAAAAAATGAATGAAAAACTTTCCCACGTAAAAGGTCGTCCGTAATGAGTTGAAACAAATGTGTACATGTGCATTCATTGGGGAAAAAAGATAATATGGATGTATTTTTAGTGAGTAGAGGGATCTGCAACTAATGATCTCTGTAAACCTATGAAACTGAATAAAAAAAATGAAATTTTAAATTTGTTAAATGCCAAGGAAAACAATTGTTAGCTCATCATGGGCACAATTACTCAAATTTCAAATGGAACAAAACACAACAGCATTACGAATTTTCAACAAGCCACTTCTTCATGAATCCTGTGGAAATGAGACTGTCCATTTGTCTTCATAAAGCGTACAAATGATGAAGACAAACCAACAGACTCCAATTCCATCGCACCCGTAAAGAAGTGGTTTGTAGAAAAGTGTTGATACTGCTGTGTATTGTTCTATTTGAAATTTGAGTAATTGCGTCCGCGACGAGTTTAAAATTTCAAAGTAAGATCCATCACAGCTTTTTTGCAATTGTTAAAGGTACATTCTTCCTAGCTCCATTTTTCTCTATCAATTACGGCCCCAAAGGTCTATTTACTTACCGTTTGCCAATCCCTTGCTAAAAATCCATTTTAAAATGTAGCGTCTAGGAGATTTTCTGTTGAATATAATGGAACTATAGTTACTGCATCCTCTTATTATACGATCCTTTGCACGCTTATAGTAACCATGACGTTTCATCTCTGTGTGTGCATGTACTAATTTTTAATCGTTTGCTAATAATTACCATGAGATTAACAATCTAAACGACTAATGCCGTAAAAATTAAAATTATTTATGCCTATAGATCGCCAAAAAAAATTATAAGATACTAACCTAAAAAATTATAAATTGTGATGTTAAAATACGAGAGTCATTCCGGTTTGTAACGACACAATCTTTAACTTGATGCTGCTTCGTGTACTATTCCCAAAGCCAACTGAGAAGTAAAGTAATTTCAAAGTAACGCAGCTACTATCTCAGATGACATTGTATTCATACGCCAAGTCCCGTGAAACGTTTAGTAACATGCGCAGGTGGAGATCTGCACGTGGTTGTTATAAGGCAGCCTGGATGTGCTTTTAAAACAGAAGTTTGTCATTTTTTTAAACTTTCCTTGACAATTAAAATTTCATTTGGGGAGGGGGGGGGGAAGGATGAGTGAATGAATAGATTTTGCTGTGGACCCTTCAAGAAATTTATCCCTTAATACATCCTAATTAATCATACCAAAACTTGCTGGATGTGAAGAATGAAAGATTTGTCTAAAGGGTGTGCATTGTACAGTAATGGAATGAATGCGTATATATTTTTAAAATATTTTCTGACAGAAAAGGCCGTGTAGTTGCAACTATAAAATTTGACACTTGTTACTAATAAAGCGCAGGTGTGTGAATGTAAAGAAAAAACATAGGATTTTGAAGAAATTTTAAGTCTATGAACACAAATTAGGAATGCAATTTATGAACACAAATTAATGGTAGTTGTGAGTAAGAATTTCACTGTTTCCATAATGTGTATTTTTATATTAAACTAACCATTGGAATTTAAGCCGTAAGTGCTGTACACAATTAGATTAGGTTTGGTTACTAGCCAATCATGTTTACTGCTCAATGGTTCGAGAATTGCGTGTGTTTTATCATTAACGACAAACTGCATGTGTTTATATCATTAACGACAAATCTGTCAGTAGTTCTGAAACGAGACAACATCTGCTGTGTTAATGTATATCAAGGCTGCGGAATAAAGGTTAAGCGTAATTTTATGCTGATGCTTTTATGTACAATTTTTTTTACTAACAACAATCACTGCATCTGTTGCATATACACGGATACGGTTGCACGGACTTTCTCTTGGACTTGTCGTGGCCAGTTTTTCTCATTTCGGGTGGTGAAGGTTTGGAACTCCCTTCCTGAGCATGTGGTTATGGCGTGTAATGTGGCATCCTTTAAAGTAAAGCTATCAGCTATAAACGATCATCTTTTATCTTTTACACATTACAATTTTAACTAGTGGGGCTGGTCTTAGTGACTACTTTGTGGCCCTTCCATATCCAGTCGTGTTTTTTATTCATTTTTTATTTTTTTTAAAGTCGAGGCTGGCAGTAAGTGATCCTTGGATCCTTGCCAGACCTGCGGCTTCTGCGGCAAATCTTATATCTTATATCTTATATCTTATATCTTATAATACCACCAAGCATGGACGCCATTGCTTTTTCACTTCAATCTGAACATACTTCCCTGTAGTTAATGTTTATTTATGCTCTGTGTCCAAAACTTTATCTTTTGAAGCTCCCGTAACCTTCAACCCAGAGGCGTCCCTGCCCACATCCCGGTAGGCATCTCACCATCTGTCTCACACAATCGTTTTGGGCATGGATCGAGTCTAGTGCTTGCTCTAGAAAATTACACTGGTCAATATGTCCAGCGTTCTGATAATGAATTCTTGTATGCTCCCAAAGTAGGTTCTCAACTGAAAACCTCTGGTGATAAACTCGTAGTGTGCAGGACCTGCAATTTTTGCGATAATCGCGGCTTCATCTGCGATCAACGTTCGCAGGGCCGTAATTGCAAGTCAAAAAGAAATGGCGGAGGTCAGACCAAAAGCAATGTCAAAGGTTTCGTTCCTCCTCTTCGGAAATTTCCTTTCGTTAGTTCGTTAGACAGCAGAGTAATTTGATGTTTCCCCGTAGTAAAATTTTACTTGCCAAAGACCCTAATTAAAACTTCACCACTTTGGTTACTCATACCCCCTTCACAGCGTCTCCTGTATCTGTGGCCCCAACTACTTTGTCGATCTTGGTTGAACTTAGCTCAGTTCCTAGATGTAGTGAAGGACAACGATATGGGGAATGAGCAGAGAATGATACGAACAAATTGTCTGCTGTGTTAATGTATATCAAGGCTGCGGAATAAAGGTTAAGTGGAATTTATGCTGCTGCTTATACGGACAATTTTTTTACTGACATTAATCATTGCATCTGTTGCATAAAATACCGCCAAGAATAAAAACCATTTTTTCGCTACAGTCCGAAAATGCTTCCCGTAAAGTAACGGCTAAATATAGTTTATTTATGGTCTTTGGCCAAACTTATCTTCAGAAGCTTCTGTAACTCTCTACCTGGTAGCGTCCTTACCCGCATCCCGACAAGCGTATGCCATCCATCTCACACACTCGTTCTAGGCATGGACTGAGTCGAAAATTGCTCTGGAAAATTACAATGTTCGATATGTCCAGCTTTCAGTCTTCTCTGAGTGAATTCTTGTGTGCTCCCAAAGTATGCTCTCACCCAAAAACTTCCGACGATAAACACGCGGTGAGCAGGACCTGCAATTTTCGCTATAATCCCTGCTTTATCTACGCTCACTGCTCGGAGGCCGTAATTGCAAGTCAATAAGAAATGGCGGAGGTCAGACCAAAAGCAATGTCAAAGGCTTTGTTCCTCCTCTTCGGAAATTTCCTTTCATAGTTCGTTAGACAGCAGCATAATTCGGTGTTTCACCTAGTAACATTTTACTCACCAAAGACCCTAGTTTAAACTCCACCACTTTGGTTTCACCTACTCCCATCAAAGAATCTTCTATTTCTGAGGCCCAAACTACTTTGTCGATCCCAGTTGAACCCAGCTTGGTTCCTAGGTGTAGTGAAGGACAATGATATAGGGAATGTGCAGTGATGACATGAGCAAGAACTTAGCCAGAAGCACAGGCGAACAATTATTAAAATCAAATAAAACTTATACTTTGGTACCAATGTACGTACCGGGGAATGATTCCCCAAAGCAATAAAAAAATACATAGATAAAAGCACCTCACATTACCTTCTGGTTTCACCATGTTGGTGTCATTTGGGGTATGAGTAGCTGGCATGTACGTGGAGTAGGAGGGAGGTGTACATAAGAGGTACGATCCAGTAAAACCCCTAACGACACCAACATGGTGACACCAAGAATGTAATATGAGGTTCTTTTATCTATTTATTTTTTCATTTCTCTGTAGAAGGTATCGCTCCCCAGTATTGCAAAATGAATCGTTTCTTGCTCATATGAGCCCATGCACCATCCATCTGCTTGGATGTCTGGCAAAAGGCCTGTTCACGCTAACAAATCATGACCTCTGTTGGTACCGAAATAAATGTTTTATTTGATTTTAATGTCTGTTTGCCGGTGCTTCTGGCTAAGTGCTTGCTCGTAGTCAAGGAATTAAAATCTACTAACGTGATGAAGTTACTTCCCATTGTGAAGAGCGGCAGCCATCTAACGTGGCTCAATCCAACATGGAGTACGCAACGCATTGCAAAAACCTTGACCACGTTGATCCCACCTTTCTGCTCCCATTGATCAGGGGACGGCGACAGTTATAATAATAATAATACTGGTTTAGCCATGATAGTGACTGGGAGGATATAAGGGCAGGTGCTACTTACATTGATCCCATGGTTAAAAGAAGTCAGCAGTACAACTTGTGTTTAAGGAAAATCTGCAGATTGCATGCCATGAGTAACGTATTAGTGTTTGAAGGCAGCGAGCAGAGACCACATTCTTGAGAAGGCAGTTCCACACCGTTGTGACCCGATACGAGAAAAAGCTTCTTCAAAACTCGGTACAAGCTGGCTGGACCACCAACTTACAGGCATGACCGTGTGTGGCTTAGTATGAAAGAAGTTCTAAAAAGGGTAAATCAACGGAGTAAAACCTGTTGACAATCCTGTACGTAAGCAGCAGGTGGAAGACGGCGTAGCTCCAGTGACTCCAGGCCAGTGCGCTCCAGACGAACATCATGAGGAAGGTTTTGGAAACCGGGTAACCCCTTGGTGAACCTGTGCTGTACATGTTCTACTTTATCAATGCTAAGAGAGTGGGTGACCACATCTGGCTCACATACTCCAGAGTAGGTCGTACGAGGACCCGGAAGGCCCAATACTTAATTGGGATGCCACCAGATATGAAGCATCAATTTACAACTGCCAACTTGTGAAAAGCATTTTTTGCGATGACATCGCAGTGATGGGATGCCTAAGTTCTACTTAGTGTCACATTATGACGGATGATGTCATCACAACTGTCTTCGTGCCAGACGACGCTTCTAAAACTATTACCAAGCTTTGCGATTCTTCATCGAGTGTTCATCCTATCCAGAAAGCAAAGACCAAGCAGACGAAATGTAAGCATGAGTCCGTATAAGAAAATAAATCTGTACTTTTGCATAAAAGCGGCAAGCCCATTCCAGTAGCAACTTGGCCGTGGTTGAGGTGATAGTGGTCCGTCTGGAAATAATTCTGGCTCCGGCTTGGCCCATGGTAGAGGAGGTATAGAACAGTCCAGAATCTCCACGGGCGTTCCTAGCTCTGGTATTGCTCCGAGGTGTATACCATCTACGAAGGACAAAAGCAATCATAATAGTAAACACAGTTAATATTTCTCAAGTTTGTAAAAAATGTGAATTCAGGCATAGTCCCTTTGGGAGACGAAGCCATCAGAGGCTCAGTAGGACCACCAAAATGGCGTCACGATACCGTCAGAACCCTAGACGTCCCAAGGAGGCGTTGATACAAAAAAGTGGGTCTCGAAATATGGATGCGGCATCCCCGGGCCACTCAAAGGACAGGGGTGTTGCCCGGTTTCCATGACAGTAGACTAGTTTGCCTCGTCGAAGGTGGAGGGGCCGAGTACAGTTAACATTATCCATGAGGGGATATGGGGACAAGACGCATTCTGTCTCATACTGAGGCGACATGCACGCTGTCATTTGTCATAGAGACAATAGGCATTCTGTTTCCAATCAAGATGCCAGTGAACAATACGTCCAGTGCCTATTCTGCTGGGGGAGAATGGGGGAGCCCTCCTCAACCATTGCTTCTACGATAAGTAATCTTTACCGTGGGGGGAGGGCTGTCGTTGTACCATCACCCTCTGCACAATGACGAAGATGTGTTTTCAATCATTTCGGAGGATGTGTATGGGGAAGGACCCTCCTGCATACTACGTTAGGAATTCACCCAAACTATCTACGACTACTTGCCGTCCACATTTTGTAAAGTGAAACCTGCCAATGTCGTCAACGCGTCTCGACCCCTACTGTCTATCGCAATAACAGGTTAATTGATGAATCTTGAAGAACTTCTCTGGGAAGACGAACAGCCTTTCCCTGTGGGCCAACCACTCGCCCCTCATGACTTTAAGAAGCGTAATTTCTTTTTTTGCCATTGCGCTCTGCCCCATGGAAGGACGTGTAATAAGACGTTTTCCCAAAGCGGAATTCATCACTAAAGTATCCACGATGGAATTGATTAACGTCTACTCACGCCAGCGGCCATAAAAATTTCCTTTCATCAGTTTCAGTTACATCTCCGATGGGTCTCACCCGGACCTGGTGTACAGCTGCCTTCTTGGATGAACTGATCGAATGCCAAGGGTATTTTCCAAGCCACCCTCCAACCGTTGAATAGGGCATCGTCTTTGCTCGAGTATTGGTTCACTTAGGGCCCATGGGCTATACTGAACTGAACCTCGCATCACAGGGATACTTATGTGGACATTCTCTTTGACACCATTGGTCAGCTATCACTCCTTTTCCCTACACTTATATTTTAAGTTGTTTAATGGGCAGCTCTTGAGCTTGCCCCGGCCCTCAGTGAGAAAAATACTTCCAGCCGACCCTAAAACCGAACCTTGGTCTCCCCCAGGCTAGGACAACGCCTGCCCGTTTTGCTAAACACCTTTTCATGGGAACTTTCACCTTTTCTAACACCCCTCTTCCAATCTGTAGGTCAAAACATAGTGGAGTAGGGGGTGGGGGGGACGTTCAAAGGGCCGTACAATAAGCCTCAGGAAAGCCACAAACTGACAATCCGTCCCTCCTTTCAGGGCTGTGGAAGCCATTGTATTAGTAGAGGTAGAGACTGTCGATGACGCGGCATGACTACATCATCGCCCATCGGAGGACCTGCTGTCCTTCCCCCCATTCGCCGCTAGGTAGAGGGCAGGCTCATGAAACAAGTGACAGCCTGGGAAAAGATCACGTCGGACACATTCGGTCAGTCATAAGACACGGCTACGTCTTTCCATTTATTTGCTACCCATCCCTCTCACTAGGTCCGCCACCCTGCCTTGCTACTTACCGATTCGGACCACTTAATGGAAAACGAAGTCGTAACAATTCTCGGGTAGGGCGCCATATGCCTCTTTCCACAGACAACCTTGGACTTCTACAGCCCCATTCGAGTAATTTTAAAGAAAACCAGGGATATGCGTCTGATCATCAACTTAAATGCAAACACAGCGTTCCCACAAAATACCCACTTCCAAATGGAAACCTTTGCATATGTTTGAGAATCCGTTCAACAAGGAGAGTTCACAGTTTTTGTTGATTTAGAAGACGCCTATCTCCACGTTCCACTGCACTCGTCCGTTTCCCGCCTTTCAGGTTTGCTTCCAAAGGGCACACGTACCACATTGAAGTGATCCTGTGCAGTCTCAGCATGGTATCCCACCTATTTAGGTCTGTGCTTCGACCAGTAATGGGGTTTCATCACAGGTTCTTAATCGGGTTCGCTCCCATGTGCTTACGTGAACTACTCCGCAACATCTGCCCGCATAATTTCTCCCAGGATTTTCGGTAATGCTTACCGCTTCCTCTTCGTGAGTCTGGGCGTAGGCGTCAATGCTGTGAAATCCCAGTTACTCCCGGCACAAATCTTCATGATTCTAGGAACGGAGTTTGACTTATCCAAGTTCGTGATTGGCCTGTCCCAAAATGGGTCGCAAAACTAACGTTGGCACTGAATTATGTTTATAGGCCAGATGGACTCTTGCACCACCCCAGTACCTCTGGATGTCTGGAGGGCCAAACCATGCACTGGCTCTGAAAAGACAAGTGGTTCCCTCAACTTTCCTGGGAAGACGAGGTCTTCCTGTCCAACCTACCTCGACAGTCACTTCACTGGTGGTTACAGGAAAGCAACCTAACTGTCGGTGTGCCTATTCACCCCTTGCCCAGATCTCCTGCACTTCATATATGGTTCGGCGTCTAGTTGGGGAGCGCACCAGGGGGCCTCAGGGGCTTCGTTGATGGACGCAAAGCGTCAACACACTGTCACTGAGGGCTATTTATTATCTGTTGTCAGAACCTGGTCATCGGTTCTCAAAGGGAAGGACTGGCTGTAATGTCGGACAACACCGCAACTGTAGCTTGTGTTTAAAGAGATGGTGGAAACCACTCCAGCAGTCTGATGGTAGAGGTCTACAAATTAATTGACCCGTGCTACATTTCATCTGCCCAGACACATAGCAGAGAAATATTTTAGCCGATGAGCTATCATGGATGAACAAGATTCTGATGACGGAGTAACAACTGTTACCCCCCCCCCCCCTCCCAGATTTGCCATATGATCTTTCAGAAGGTGGGGATGCCCTGGATGGACTTGTTTGCCATCGGAAGAAACAACTCCCGAGCTTTTGCCCACTCTCGCTAAATTAACAGATTCATGTTTGGGGCAACAACCGGGTGTGGCCCTTTTAGCAAGCAAATTATTTAAATTTTGTAATAATATGTGCTAGCTAGCGTATTAACTCCCCTTGAAAAACGGTGCACACTTCCTTTCTGTACATGTTTGCCACCACTGGTGCTGGGCTGTAGCTAATCCGGAAATTTAACCACATTGTTCTACAAACACCCATGGAAGTGAAGTGAGGCAAAGCGAAGTGGGTTCGACCTACATATGCATGTGGGATAGTTAAACGCGGCTGCAATTTACTTCACTTCGAATTTCTCCACTCTTTTTGCAGCTCCTTTCTTATTTAATTTGCATAAATGCATCTTAAATGTGCACTCGAAACAGGGTATAAGTCCTGTTTTTTTTTCTGTTTCTACCATACAACACACGCTACATGTAATAAAGCGGCTTTGCACTGTTTAGTTTTTGTGTATGGGAAGGTTATGAATAAATAAATAAAAGCTTCACTCAGCATAAAGCATAGAACTTTGGAAGGAAAAATCACTAGCACCAGGCCTAATTGTAATATCTGAGAAACACTTTTCCCAATCAGCCGTTTTTTTTTAAATTAGTAAGCAACCGTGCCCCATCCTCAAGTCATTTGGAAAATTGTTCCAAATGCTTCAACCCTACATGTCAAGCAGTGCTTGCAACCATGGAGACGTGCCCAGTTTACAGCAAGTTTAAGAGAATGATCTGGAGTGTGGGCATTATCACATAGAGCAGTGGTGCACCCGGGGAAAACTTCGGTTTCCCCCACATTTGAAAAAATTCTGACAATTAAATAATTACAGATTATCCTCATTTCTATTCGCTTCTGTGAAAATTGACTTTTTTAATGTTTCAAACGCACTAAAATTGCTTTAAAATTAGTTATGTTGTAGGCCTCCAAGGTATTTAAAGCAATCGCCCACCACTGGAATGCCGATTTCCCCAACCTTCCAAATTTGAGCTTTTAACCTTAGCATGGAGCCTAGTTGGCCCAGATTCTCTGATGCTATGGCTCTTATTGTGTATGCAGTGTAATATTACTGTTATTATTGTAAGTGAGTTGTGGTACCTATCGTCATGTATGATTGTAGTCCTGAAGATCAGTTGTCAAGAAAACTAATACCTAGTCATGGTGCTGGGTGGAGCTGATGTAGTGGTCATTCACAGAAAGTACTGTGTGTTGGGTATAAACTGACCCAGCAGCCTCTTTAGGCTTTACTTTGGGAGCTAGTCCCTAACCAGCTATAACTCTCCTGAAGGTACGCCACTTCACCTCAGCCCAACCTTGAGCATCATGAACCAATTTCTAACGAACTTCAGACGACAGACCGCTTGGCACTGGAACAAACCTGGAGAAAATTTCCTCACTTTTACTGCCTTCTTTCTTCCTTTGGGCTAAGTAGGTCGCATAAATGGGTGCATTCGCTGTTTTGTAGGGCTCAAAGGATTTAAAGCATCCCTCTCCAAACCCAACAAAATTCCACTAAGAGTGAAAAACTGCGAACTTGTCAGAATTTTTACCCTCGTGCATTAGTAAAATAACTGGGTCTGCCTTTAACTGCAGTAATTTGGGTGAGCAGGGATTATGGGGAAGTTACCAGAGTTGAAGTTAATTAGTAATTGGTTCCTAATCACAATAGGGTTGAACTGCACAATAACCAAACCAGTGGAAGTGGGGACAAATCTAGACACACACACTATTATGTCACTGCCAATAGATAAGTGTTAATTGTGTTACAATGTTTTGTTGTGATCGTAAGTGATTCACTGCACGCTTGCTTTGTATCATAAGCGGCAGCATTTTTGTCGTCCATTCCACTGCGACGTTGAGTTGAATAAAGACACTGTATGAGTTTTTAAGTTTAACAAGAGTTTGACTGATTTCAGCCTGCTGGCGAAAATTCTACATGTGGTATATATCTTTGCAGTTCATTGGAATCGGGTGCGTATGGTCCAGTAAAGAAGAAAAGCTACACATTAAAGTGTGGGGACGTGTTCTTTGTGGAGAAAAAGTGCCCTCAACATCATTGATTTTTGCATTACCACTAACAAACTAACTAGCTAAGGCCATGGATCCCCCGTTAATTCTCAAAGGGTATAAAGACACATGTATGGCGCCACTAGGGAAAGTTGGAAATCTAAATTTTGGCACACAGGCAAAGTTGTATTGGGACGTTCGTTTTTCTAAAATAGGGATTGCAGCTAGAAGCACGTCACCCTGAAGTATCGCATAAGTGCAAAACTATTGTTGTAACCAATACACGTCATCCAAAAGTAGATTATAACATGCTTAAGTGTTATACGCCAATCGTTTAAGCACTTATTGTCAGGATACAATGCTGTTGTAAAGAGGTGGCTCACTGAGAGACTGGTGTGTATTGCAAGACAGTAAACACAGGGTCCAATCAATTAGTAAAAAAAGTAATTAAAAAAATATGATGAAACATCAGAGAAAATGTTACTTCACGTTGCTTTCTTCTACGTACTTTGATTGCCGCGCTATACTGAAATTTTTTGACATTGATCAGTTGCACTGGCTTCTTTTCTCAGTGTTGTTACAGATGAAGGTAGATAAGACCTGAAAATGTCTATGAAACTTATGATAGCCACCCAGGAGAAGTCTCTTTTTCTAATGTAAGTTTTTAAGACATAACAATTGTATATGTATCAACATTCTTCCAGTGAAAGTGTAGATTAAGGCAGGCATGATGTTTCATGCTAAGTACTAGGAAGAATTTATAGGTTTGTGGAGGAGAATTTGTAACTGAGACCCCCTACTAAAACGTCTTAGATTCATTCCTATTAGTTCCGTCTAAGTTTATACAGGGCATCATGAGTTTTATGTGGGAATTTCTGCTCAGTTTTCAGCCTAAAATCAAACTGAACTAAACGAAACTAGCTTGTATTTAATTATTATTTAGTTTAGCTTAGTTGTAATTCAGTTTACTTTACATGTGGGCTGAAAAATGAGCAAAAATTTCCAGACAGAACGTGTGGCGCCCTCTGAAAACTCGGACGGAACTAACAGGAATGAATGTAACACTTACAAATTTTCCTCTCCAACCCTATAAATTCTTTGTACTATGAATGTTGTGATAACAACCCCAAAATAAAACTGACCTAAGAGAAGCCGTCTAGTTTCCAGAAAGGGTCGACCTTTGAAAGTAGCGAGTAACCAGCAAACTTGCCGCAATGCCCTCTTCTGTAATTTATTTTTGTGACTATTTTCTTAGGCTGCTGAAACGTATTGGACTTAGAACTGTACAATCATTTGGCTCTGGCATTGACATTTTATGCGTTCCATCATTATTTGCAGATAACTACTGGCTCAAAAATATTAAAGAAGAGGGCAACATGCCAAGTTTGCTGGTTAATATGATTAACCTTGGTACACTTTCTCTGACTGAATGATATCACTACTTTCAAAGGCCGACCCTTCTTTGGAAGTTGGTGGCTTCTTGTATACCAGTTTTGGTGTTGGGCTGATTTACACTAACCTGTTCCTCTTTGACGGGAATTACCAGAGCATTCAAGTAATATTTACCTAAAAGTTTGGTTGGCACACTCACAAAGCTAAATTCCAATCCAATTATATAACCATGCGGCGAATAACTTCATGTCTCCAGGTTAAACAAGTTCTGATCAAGAACTTCACGGCCCCCCATCTTACAGAGTAATGGATTACGTAGAACACCAAAACCTCGTAAGCATGGGTACATAAACATAAATCACTGTAAATACTATAAAGGAAAGTGGAGTGGCCGTGGCGATGCAGGAGTCATGTCATTCATCTTGGGACGGATTGGGTTGCTAGTTCAAAGCCGGGCCATGCTACTCCGACAAAACATAAGTGCATAAAGGTGGCTTACTGTGCTACAGCATTTCTAGTATATGAGTTTCTCTGGTGGTCTTATTTTTCGCTTTCCTTTAAAAGGACATTCCTCAGTCAGCTAAACATTCCAACGGCCCCAAAGTTTTATTTACTTACTGTTAGTCAATGCCTAGCTAAAAATCCGTTTTAAAGTGTGGTGTCTACGAGATTTTTTGCTGAATTTTGCGCGCCTACAATAACCATGACGTTTCATTGTTTCCGGTTGTGACGACACAGTTTTTGCGTCAATGCTGTCACGTGACCCACAATTCGTCTACTAGGTCAGACGTCGTTCCGCGTCGTTCACGTGATCACGAGAAGACGAGGGCGGAAGTGACATTATAGTGTTATTACGCCGAATCTCGCGCCGACAGCGCAGGGACACATGACTGCGCGTGGCTGTTATAAGGCAGGCCGGATGTTGCTTTAAGCATGGGAAAATTATTAAGAATAATCAGGGTTGGTTGATCCTTTCCAATCCTATTTGTGTGTAATTCCTTTTCATTTGTGTGTGTAAAACTAATTGAGTGTTGTTGTAAATAGGTAATATTTAGGAGAACTAGTGGTGCCAGCTCTGAAGGAATTATGGACTGCTCTAAATGTGTTCTTTTTCATGCATTTCATAAATTTCACCTGCGATAATGCCACTCCTTTTTGAACATTTTGCTAAATATTACTAATTTACAACACTCAAATAAATAGTTTTCACTCACACTAAAGGGAAGGTGAGCTACAGAGTTCACTGAGGAGTTTTTTAAATTCATATTTTGACCTAGAGCTGGTTTTGAAAGAATAGGGCAACGTCATCTAGTGGAATAAATGTGCATAACCAGATGGATTAGCCATCCCTTAAAAAATTTTGAAATGTAGTTCCAATGAAGTTTGATACAAATCAGCAAGGTAAGAAACATTGAAGTTAATTTGGTGATGAGCCACATGTGTGGTAGTGAAACATTACTTTTTGTTTAATTTTATTTGTCGACAAAAAATGTATTGGATGCAAGGTTCCAAGGATGGTTACAGCGTCTTCAAGCATTCAACTACTTACCCTTAGCAGTTAAAATTGAAACTTGGACTTAGTTGTAATTTTAATGGTATTCTCAATTATCAAAGACTGTCACTTACGCAAAACCAAAATTCCACAATTCAAATTTGCAAATTTTCGACTATCTACTGATAGTCTTCTTCAGGCAAGAGTCATGAGTCTTGCACAACAACGACAACCACCACCAACGAACTTCACCAAGTCCACTACATTCAAATTTCCCTATCCTTTCCTGGTGAGCCTTGGAACTCAGTCTGCTCCCAAGCTCGCTGTCTGAGTTGGCTCCCTCATCAACACTGGAGCTGTTGCTGAATGAAGGTAAGAATTTTACCCAGCTTTTCGTCAGTTTTTGATTCAGTTCTGCTGTCACTAATCTTCCTATCTGCTGATATGCTGATTTTTGCACGTTCATAAGTGGGATCTTCTTATCCTGGCAGTATTGAATGGCAATGGCCTCTAACGCATGGAGGTGTGCTCCCATGCTCGAGTCCGACTTCAGCATCACCTTGGTATTATCCCAGTCTGTTTGGTGTTTACCTTTTTCACAGTGCAAGGCTACAGCACTCTTCTTGTCTCCGTCAATGGTGGCTTGTGCATGTTCCTTGACTCGGAAGCAAATTTGCCTTTTTGTCTCGCCTCTGTAACCTTGTGGACAATCTTTGCAGGGGATCCAATACACACCTCCTACATTGGATGCCACTGTATCCACCATCTTGGTCGCATCTCTTGGACTACCTCCATCTTCTTTTAATTCTTCCCTTGTTCGTACTCTTTTTTAGTTCCTTCATCCATCTTTCCTCGTCCCTCCTGCTCTTTTATGCTGGCTTCTTCCTTCCTAGTCATAGCCCTTGTCAGATACCCATGAGTTCCGATAGTGGATTCTTCCTGCACCTGCCTTAATTTCCTCTCTTGAGGTACCATTTGGCCGGATGTATTTGGCTCTTCCGTTGGTTAACTTCTTCCTCCTCCAACTGCCTCTTCTCCTTCTCTTGTTGTATTCCTCTCTTCCAAATCTTCCTGCCGAGCATCTTGCGAATATTCGTGGGGTACTTAAAATAGCATCCTATCCCAACTTTTTTAAGAGCTCTTCTTATCCTCTCCCCACATCCTGGTAGATAAGTCAAAACCTCTGCCAGGGGCTAGTCTGCTTTCCTTTTCTTGTCTTCTCTCTTGTCCTCCAACCTCCGTGCGTTGGAGGCCATTGCCATTCAATACTGCCAGGATAGGAAGATCCTACTTATGAACGTGCAAAAATCAGCATATCAGCAGATAGGAAGATTAGTGACAGCAGAACTGAATCAGAAACTGACGAAAAGCTGGGTAAATTTCTTACCTTCATTCAGCAACTGCTCCAGTGTTGATGAGGGAGCCAACTCAGACAGTGAGCTTGGGAGCTGACTGAGTTCCAAGGCTCACTGGGATAGAGGAGGGAAATTTGAATGTAGGCGACTTGGTGAAGTTCGTTGGTGGTTGTTGTTGTTGTGCAAGTTTCATGACTCTTGCCTGAAGAAGAATATAAGTAGATAGTCGAAAATTTGCAAGTTTGAATTGTGGAACTTGGACGAATTTTGGTTTTGCATAAGTGACAGTCTTTGATATGAACTTCGACCAAAGTAATTCTGCCGAATTAACGGTATTTTCGATTCTCAATTAGTTAGCTGTTACCGTTAACAATATTCTTACACTATTCTTATTTTCTGATCATACCATATGGGATAGTTACAGTTTCAGTTCACCATTTTTCTGTTCATCACAAGTTCACTTTCTTGCCACCTCCCTATTCGCTACGTATGTAAGACTTTCATTCGCCTCGCTCTGTAACACTGCTCCCCAATTAGCAGGTCTCGTTTCTTCTCCTGGCTTGACAAACTCCAAAAACGCCAGTTGAAATTGACGAAGTGGTGCCACTCTGTATTTCTGCCACCTGACCTAAATATCATTCCGTAATCATGCCACTTGAACGTCTCAAAAGGCTTACACTGTCTACTATTCAAGATAGAGATCCTATTCATGCATATCAAACTCTACGGGCAGTTCGACATCTTGCCTTCCTCTTTCTTCATAACCAATAATACCTAATCATAATCATGGATACTATCTCAAAGACTAGAAGTTCACACATCCAGGCTCACCTGTTGGCATTGTTTTTTTTCATGGAATGAGTCGTTCAGCCTTGGAATTCTTTACCTGATCACATCGTCTCTGCCTCTTCACTAAACCAGCTTTAAGGCTATGGTGTATGTTTCTAAGATGTAATCATTTTGGATGGGGGTTTAGGGTAGGAATGAAGTCATGGGGTAAGCAGTATCACAATCAATTCTCTTCTAATGTATAAACATAAGAAGACGCTCTAAATAGATAGAATAATGCAAAGATTATTTTTATTTGGTCAGATGTTGCATTGCACAGACTGGCTTGCAAAACAAAACAAAAAAAAAAGAACATTGATGCTACACACTCTAAATTGCATACGTCTACTTCACAAGAATTTCATGTATTCCTGCAGTTGGCTTCAACTTTCAAAATATTCCAAGACAAATACATCAAGAGTAATCATGTGTGTGTGGGGAGACAGTTAGCCTTATTGAAAACCGCAACTTATTGAAAGTATTTTACGAAAATAATGATACATCTGTAATACAACATAGGGCAAAAAATGAGCAAGTTCCACTAAGAACACATTTTTTGGACAATAGGTTCAGCTTGCTATAGTTGATACTGATAGAAATTGCACACGTAATTTTAAAACAGAAATCTTACCTTGCATTACTTGTCAAGGAAGAGGTCAACTGGGCTGTGACCCTACCAAGGCAAACTAAGAAAAAGAAATCCCTAAAACAGTAGAAAAAGCAATGGCTGAAAAGCCAGCAGCACCCTCCAAGATCTCGATGTAGCCCACCCTTGTCACTTGACCATTTTTGGTTAAACCTACCAATACCAACTGAAGTTTGATGGACCACTAAATCTTATTTTAAAAGCGAATAACTCCTTCTCCCGCCACGTTTTTACTACAAGCTGCTTGTATGAACTTATACAGGTTAGGTGTGGCGCAAGCAATACTCAGGGCTTCGTAGGGTGGGGGATTTACCAAACCATTTTGAGATGTTGCAATAAGACCGAGAAAACTTGTCTGAGCCGATAAAGGCTTTTTGCAAAACATTGTTGCAGCCTGAAGCTGGTCATTTTAACAAGAATGGCACACAAGATAAATAGCAAAGAAACAATTACGTGTTGGTTCCTTTTACACGTTTGTTCTGTATATAACATTGTAGCCGTAGTGCTTTTGCTCTATCGAGAGTGGTTTTTAAATATTACTACAATTAGCCTGCCTCTGCCAGGTGATGGCGTGTGCATAACAGTGAAACTTACTTGTTCAGCGCATTCTTTCTCACATCCAAAATGCACCTTCGGCAACATCATGATTTTAAATGGCTATTGTTCAAGCACTGTTGTTTAATTCCGAGTTCTCCATTGGCATTGAGAAATTACCCTTATTATAGATCTTCTGGAATGGTGTGATTGACATTGTTGCACAGACAATCACACTGCCAAGAAAAACGTTGTTAAATTGTTGTAGCGTGTGGATGTTTAGTTCGATAATATCCTCAAACCTTGGCCATTCCTCAACAATAACCTTGTTTAGGATGACTTGCAGTTTTCAGCATTATCCTATAATTAAAGCTTCGTTATGTGTAATCTGAATACAAAATACCCGTCAAACTTTATGGTTGATTTTTAATTTATGGTCCAATGGTTCAGTGGTTTGGTGTTTAGTTAAATGGGTTTGGTCATGCCAGGGTTTTAAAAGAAAATTAAGTTTCAGTGATGGTTAACCAATTGTTAGCAGTGATTGTGGACAAGGAGTCGAAACTAACACGCAACTCAAAATGCAAATATAGCTCCTAAACAGAACAGCAATTGAGTAGAAATTTTCTAGCTTTCAATCTCTCTATTACGTCTGACTAACCAAATTTGTCTGATATCAATGATCTCGTATGAGAGATAGGACCTTTAATACCTGACCACATGTTTTTACAGTGTAGAACAAGTTATATTTTAAACAATGGACTTTTTATGTTTTGCCAAATGTGATTTGTTTATGGTTGCATATGTCATTTATGTACTGCAAATACTGGGGGATGGGGTTTACAATTTTGCATTTAAAATAATTTTGTTGCGGTACGAGTTGACCCAAGTAAGGAATTTTACAATTTGACTTACGAATGGTGGAAACTTGCCTCAAAATACAGCTGAACGCTTTTAATTTGTGTGTTAAAATTGAACGTCTTCATGTACGCAGTCTTGGGACGGAGAGGGGATACAGTCGAATGTATAAAACAAAATTCTCAGATTCCGTAGTATGGCTTTTGCAATAATCTCAGTTCGGGCAACGGGATGGTTTTTGGAATATTTTCTTGCATTGCGACAAAAATTTCTTTTCAGTCAAGTAAAATAAAATGATGCAGTTTCCTGAATGCTTAACATTGAAAGGTTAATGCTACCTTTTTAAAACTGAAATACAAGAAGGTAATCCTGGTAGATGGAATTTGTTCCAAATACAGTTCAACTATAGCAAGCTTTAATTACAACCAGGTTGTAGTTGAGGTATGTATGTTTATCCATGCAATACACGACGCTAAATTATAAATAGCTGAAGTATTTTGTCATTTTTGCTGCTGTCACGCAAAGATTTTTAGTGCACAAGAGATAGTTGTGGATTATTCATGTGACTGAAATGTGCACAACACATGTAATCATTAAAATTGCTGGTCAAAAGTTAACTCCAATGTGCTGCTTTGTATTTGACAATCCATGCAACTCTGCACGCAATCGGTTCTAATGCTGCATTCATAAATTTTTGCACAATCGCTTTGGAAGCTCCAAGTGCTTTAGGAATTGGGCTACTGCGCCATCTTTCTTGCAAGATGACTGAGCGTTTCTCAGTGTTAGTCTTTGTACCCCATTGTGAATGTAAAGTATTGTCATGTCCCGGCAACAAAATCTACAATTTAAAATGCTGAAACACAAAGCCTGAATCCATCACAATAGCAAAGTAATGATCAATAAGATTCAGCATGGACACATACGTAGCTGTCTAAGGACAGCTAATTAAGATTACAGACTTAACTTATATTGTCTTTTTTTTTCAAATTTGGTAGACTGTTAATATTGGTTTTGTTTTGACTGCAATTTCATCGCTGCAATTTCAAAATAAAGTAGCTAAGTAGTACCATCCCTACAACAACTCTCATCATAGATGAAATCTGTAATCTCCATATTTTTTCTTCAAATTTCTACCGGTACAACAGTTCAAAATGACTTAGCGATTTTTTTTTTTTTTACATGATATACGGTACACTTATATTTCTGGGAAAATAGGCTGTGTCAAAGTGAGTTTTGCAATAATAAAACTTTCAGTCAGCATATTGCATCATTTGTTGTCTCGTTATTAAACATAAAAAATAAAAGACGTACAATACAATACTGAAAAACAAAGCCACATTGTTAATTGCAAAACTGACAATTTTAGCTAGGTGATTTTTAAAGTAATATGTTCATTCTGTAGTTTTGAGATATGTATGCAGCGAAAATCGTGACACATGAATAATCCACAGCCAATTACTTTTACACTTGAGTGAAACACACTAGTACTAACGACTCACAAGTCATGAAACTACTGAAAGATCTAGCATTTTTTTTCGTAACTTCATTTCCCATGCCTACAGTCCATTTCAAACGTAGGCACCTATTGCAATGGGCAGCCAACTGTGCCAACTGGGCAGAAACAATGCTTCAACAGACAGAAAGAACAATGTCGCCAAGAGAGTCGGTGACCATGAGTCTAAACTGTACAATGTAAGTATTACATAATAATATGTACACAGTTTTTGTTTGACAATTCGAAGACTGGAGTACACCATTTAGCTTCTTGTATACGTAACTGTCACTTCGTAATGAGGTAACACGAAAATAACTAGTCATCCAGCCGTGGGTGGCACATGAGCACAACGGCACCAAACTTGTCCAGCAGAACATTTTAGTGCCTGGCTCCGATTTTAAAACAACAAGACGGGTTGCATACAAACTATATACAAAGTATTACTGGTTCTTGTTGGTTTGTTTCACAGCACACACTCGTTGCACATCGGTATATTAAGGAACTCTCACTTCACGTCACACAAACACATAATCACAGTTGCACTACGGACAACAGCAACTGTCCGTTCTCCAGCGGCAAATAACATGTCATATTTTAGGAACGTTGTTTGTTGTAATACACGGGTTGCAAATTAGGAATACGAATTAAGCATGCATGGTCAATGAGATCAAGTAAATCGTGCAATTCAAGGCCTGAAAATTCCTAACATAAATCCAGATTAAGAAAGGCAGACACGTAAACACTTATGGAGTGATCCCTGGAAATTCTTAAAAAATTCAAGATTTGAATTTTTTGTGAGCAACATAGTGGCTAATTTGATTCCACATGAAGGCCAAAACGTGTTGGATCTAACTCATCCAAACTTTTTTTGGTACATCACTGTGACCAAACGCATACATAATTATTAGGAACAAAAATTTGCATATGTAATAACTAAGTTCGATGGATCTCCCCAACATCTCCAAGTTTTGTTTTCTACTTGAATGCCTTGCAATTAGGGTGATTGGCCAAAATGCTCATCGAGTGCAACTAAAGGATATGGAAAGTAGTTAGTATTGTTATTTGCACGTTATTATACTTCTACTTTTTGATTTGGGCTATGATTAAAGAAAAACAACTGGACTGAGTTCGCATAAAGTGGACAATGACAATATCGTAAACTGCAATCTCGTAGAGTACCAAACTGCATTGTAAATGCCAGCCAGACTAGTGAACACAAACAACAATGGGACAATTTAATACGAAACAGGGAATGAACTCTAGCAAATGCATCATTTGTTAATATTGTTGAGGAGACTACCCACCCAATGGGCTGTATTTTTTGACACGGGTACTGCGACATTTCAGCTGTGTGGTCTTTAGTTTACATCATACGTTTATACAGTGTAATAATTCAAACAACGTCCAGAAAATACAAAGCCATGTATTCAGACTGAGAGAAGAAACAATATATCATCCAGTATTACGACGTATGTCCGGAACGAATCTTCGTCAAGGGTCGTAATGTCAAATGTCAATCATAAATGTGCCAGAATTTCCACTTCATGATGAAGCAAGTTGGCTGGGATTGGGGGTGGACCTCCTCCACATCCTCCACCCGAATGGTGTCCTGAAACTGTTACGATTACAGCGTCCTGATTTACCACTTGTGACGAATCTGTCGTCTGCACAATTGTCACTGCATTTGAGTCCCTATTCTTCCGATGCATACGCCGCTCCTCCTCGAGGAGCTTTTGTGACACACCCACGTTATTTTCATGGATTTCAGGCAAAGTAATTGGCGGCACAGTGGGACCATCTCCTGTTCCCACAGAAATGGAAATGTCTGCCAGTGCCGTACCGTGATGAGGTGAACTTGTGACGCTGCCAGGAGCCTGGCTTCCGTCCATTGGTCGGGCATCAAACAGACTTTCGTGAGAAAGGCAGCTGAGGCTAAGAGATGGATCCCGACTATGCGTTCCTGTGGCTGCCGTATCTCCTTCCGTTGCCACACCTGCACTTGGATCCTGCGGCCTCGGCATCACAGAGCTAGAGCGAGAACGATAACTAGGTGGGCGACTGCAGTCATTCTCCCGAGCAAATGTGAGAGGCGGCCTAAAACAAAACAAAAAGTGAAGTTTATTACTACATAAAAAAAGTTAAGGTTTTAACAGACTTTTAAATGGTATCATGTGATCATGCACTGGTATCTAACGAAAAAATGTACACTCTTTAGACATGGCACATAGTTAAAAATAGTCTTTATGGCAGCTTAAGCACAAGTGAAGCACCAACTCCATTCTGTTTTCAGTCGTTAAAAGAATCTAACACTTAACACAAAAGTAAGACACGGAAAAAATAAAGACAAAAGGCACAACTGTTTGTACGACCATGAGTGTACTGGGGCACGTTTGATTATGGATATGGGCCAAAATTGTATTTCACAGATGGCTTATGGGAGGCGTCAACAGTTCTACATACTTGATTTTGCACTGTCCATGGCTTAAGGAGCTATGGGACCGTACACAATATGACGTCACGTAAGAGGGGTGGATTCATGGAGTAACAGTGCAGGACAAGGGGGGGGGGTGGCGAAGGTGGGGGTCAGTAAATTGGTAAAGTCACACATGTCTTGAAATAACAATCAAAATGGCGGGATACAAGCAAAAAAAAGTCACACAAATAGTACATATTTGGACTAATTTCATGCACTCCATGAAAAAATCGCCAGATTGTGACAAAGTGAGACAGGGAAGGAGCCCAAATATGGCATGACATCATTTGTGTATGGCCTCTGTTACTTTGCATATAAATAAATATGACAGTGGCATAATCCAGTAGGATATACGCTAGCCTACTAGACTGGCCCCAAATGAGAGCCGCAAATTACGAGAGACCATAAGTTATCCCAATCTGTGCACTCATGGTAGGATAGTCAGTTGTCCAAAAAAGTACAAGCAGCTTACGTACGTGTGGGTAATTTACGTAAGCTGTGGGTAATAAAAAAAAAAAAAAGGAGCTCCTCGCCAAAAAGGCATCTCCCACAGGTTATGTTAAAACAATTTTTTCCTAATTTTCGAAATTCGCTGGAATTCGTTATCAGGGTTAAAGTACTTGCTCACGAGGAATGATGGGGACGACTGCTCTCGTGGGCAGCTAGTTTAACTATTAACCTTGATAAAGAAGTCAAGTAAATTTTGAAAATTAGGCTTAAAGTGTTTTTATTGCAACGTATGGGAAATACCTGTGGGAAATAGTTTTGTGGTTCATTTACCAAACTTTTTTATAATTCGTTTTACATGCAAGGTAGAAAACCGACTTTAGGGAAAACATTTTGAGGAATAAAATGTGGGTTTGAGTGACTTATCTATTGCTTTTATTGGAGGTGGCTATTCCTTGAGTGGACCTTGCTTGCACCTGTTTATGCCTTTCATCCTTGCTGAATGATGCTCCTCTAGCATTACTTGTACAACCAACAATGCAATCCAGCTGAACTCGCGACTGTTAGGAAGCAGTCTGGCTCACAATTCAGTATTGTTAAGGCTTGGCCACGAGGTCAGCAACAACTCATCCCTCCAGCACGGATGTGGGAAAAATTGGTTCTGTATTTAGACGAAAAGGCTCATATTTCGCCCGTGCATAAAAATCCAGTACCTCTGCTAGCTGTTGTCGCTGTTTACTCCTACAATATTATCAGTCTCCTTGAACGTATGACAAGTTTGCTGAGTTTAGATTGCAGTTTTGGAAGGTACTGACTGTTTCAATAGTTTGGCTGAGTGGCTGACCTAACAACAATCTCACTCGTTACGTCGAATATGGGGCCAAACTGTGTCCAAGAGTCGTCCATTTTGCTGGATTGGATTGGTTGTTCTGGAAGAAGCTGATAAATGAGCTTGGTCGTCCTTCGTAGGTTTTGCAATGTAATATAGTTGTGTGTTTATTGTAAATGATCTTATAATAGATTCAAAGTTATACATTAAATGCATATGCAAAATTACTACAGACCAACATGAACCAAACCTGACACCCCTCATGTTATGTCACCACAACGAGCTACATATGTTTATAAAGGGCATGAGATTCCCCAAAGGATGGGTTGATTTGTTTGATTATGTCCCAAATACTTGCATGCCGATGGTAGAGCTACAATGCCAGCGGGTTAAAACCGTGCTTTTCTCTGGTTATAGCAGCCTAGCTTGATTACAAATGCTAACCATTATTGTGTGCTGCACAACTTGCCGAGTTCAGCTTAAAACAGATGGCATCTACTAGTTTCAATGCGGCTTTTTTCTCGTGTACATACCAGCAGTACAAGCAAGCATTTTGATCAGGAACAACTCGTTCGTTTCGCACAACACTGATTTTCAAAAAGTTGGTTTTTTTAAACACACAATATCCAGCGAATTTTTGACGACTTTTTTTAAACCAGTAGGTGGAATTATTGCTAATCTACTACTTATCTGTCTTCTTCAGCCCAGTTCGTTCTCCGTTCACTACCACATCGTCGTCTACTGTTTTGAAAAGTGGTGCCACAGTAGACGTTGATGTCGTAGCGAACGGAGAACAAACTGAACTTGAAGCCAGAAGAAGACAAATGAGTCGGCATAATCCCATTTACTGACTAAAAAACCTGTCGATGATTCGCTGGATATTGTGTTTTAAATAACTTAACTTTTTGAAAATGACTGTCGTGCGAAACTAACGAGTTGTACCTGATTGTATTGTTGACTTTCGAAGTAAAAATCTCCATAATTTAATCATTGAAGCAGACATTTAGGCTGGGCTTCGTATTTTACCATCACACTTAATACATATTTAAGAAAGTATCTTACAGTTTTTATTCAGTGACCCATTAGCTTAAATTCTTTCCATATTTACGACATTATGATTTCAGAAATTCCAACGCATGTAAATTATTAACAAATTAACAGAGTGAATAATTTAGATAGGGCAAACAGATAACGTCGTTTCTGATCGGGGTTTTATAATGCATTGTGTGTTAGGCCTAACCCCCCCCCCAAAAAAAAAAGGCAACAGCAGATTTATTACACGTCTAAAAAGATGAGTTCACAGTGGAGAGACATTTTGAAAGAATGGCTGACAGCGAATATAGAAATGAAACAAACCGTAGTATAAAGTAGTTGTTTCAACTGGGACATCAATAAAGTGGCCCTCCAGCTTTCATTGGTCTATACGACTAAAAAGATCTTCACAACTCACCACTTAACCAGACTAAAGCTAACTAATGCTAATTAATTTGAAGGTTAATTTAATTAAGAAATAATTAGCATTCCTTAGTTTTAATATCAGGTTAAACGTTTAACGTTAACTAACTTAAGGTCTAGGGCTATTACTACTGATAATTCTGTCTTTAAGAAAACACTATTATTGGGAACTCGGTAATAAAACGGATTAAAAAACCGTACCTTAGGCCACTCAAAAAAAGAAAGTTGGTTCTTGGGCATTTCTCAAGAAATCCGTGCGGGCGAGCGAAATTTATTTTTTATTTTTTTATTTTTCGACTGTATTTTTCCGTACATTTTGGGGAATTATTTTTTAGTTAGGATAAAATAAAGAATACTGCCTCGTAATGCTTCGTAGCATTTGTCCACACAATTATTTAATGACAAGAATAGCAATTTTATATTTCAATCTCTCATTAAGGGCTATTTTTGTTCTGTAACTGCTATTTTTGCCGCGTCGTTTCTTTTTATTCCCTATCAAAAAATTAGTGCGGGAGGGCTTGAGAACCAACTTTTCTTTTTTTAATGGCCTTATATTTCAAAGCAGTAAAATGTTGGCTTCATTTTTAAAAGGCTAAAATCCTGGCAACAGCAACAGATTATATCACCGTCTCCATGTTGTGCTTTTGCTATCTTTGTACAGGATTCTAATCTTTGAAAAACGAACCCAAGTGGTTACTGCTTTGAAATACAAGGTACTGTTTTTGGTCGTTTTATGCATTGTACTCCAAAGCAGGATCGTACTTGGACAGGGTGCCCGTCTACCGCACTCTTTTTAACCCTTTAACTTAATCAACTTTTAAGTTTATTTCTGAAGCAATTCTACGGATGTCAGTGTTCATGTCAGTCTTTGGATTAGAACCGGCATTCTTTTGGTTTGGAGATGATGATGATGCTAATGACTCGGCCTTTTACACACGTGTAATATGCGTTGGGTTTTCTTCTTTTCTTGTTAGAAGGCAAAGAACACACGCTCCTTCCAGGCTGTTAAGGATTAGTTCTGGGGCCAGAATAAATATTGCGTTGCATCCGTTAATTAACAATCTAACGGCTGAACCAATTTTCAGGACCTTTTTTTTTTGTAAAGTGTACTTTGTGTCAGTATATTACACAAAGTATACTTGGATTCGAAGCGGCATTCTCTTAGTTTAGAAACGATGACACTAACCACATGGCTGTGCTTGCTTGCTTTGCTAAGGGTTTTGTGGATCCTTCATAAATTTTACGATAGACAAGCTTTTTTTTGGGAGAAGGAGAGGAACCTATGTTCCTTCCAGGAAACCGGTTAATTACTGTTGAGAAAAAGACCGTCAGTTTGGTTAGGAAAGCCCCAGAATTGAGTAAGCCTGCAGTAAGCAGATCGTTGACGGTATACAAGTTCTACAGAAAATGGCTATGAAAGTCTGGGATGTTTTTAAGTGTGTGTGTGGGTTAGCTTACCAGCTTACGGACTTTGAACACTTTCTTATGGCCGGATCCTCCCTCCTTTACCAGCATCCGTTTTGATTGTTGGGCAGATATGAAAAACTGTCCCAGCCTACAAAGCTCTCCCAAGTACGTCTTTAAACTGATTAACACATTTCTTACATGCAATTATTACAATCCTGACACTCACTATGTACTTAAACTTGAATATTTTACTGTTGTCGGATGATATTTGTAAGCAAGTCATGTATTTTACATTCCGGATATCTCACATAAGACCTACTTGTACGGATTCAGGTAAAAATAAATTGGATAAATAATGTAGATTTTACAACCACCATTCATACAAATAAACGCAACAGCACTGTTTCGTTGATAATACCTACCACTCCTGTCACAAATGCAACTGTTTGTAATACAAATACTTCATTTTTGTTGCAATAATAACTTTACCTGCCACTAATGTGTGACCTATACGTGGGAGGAGGAGACACTGGCGACATGGATGTCGTCGTGGGTGTATGTTGACGATCTAGTAGTAACAAACGCAGTCGGTATTCTTGCATGGATGCTTGGTACGAGGGTGGAGGTGGCCTGTATTGGAAATCAGGGTACATCATGGCTAGAT
Organism: Lithobius niger; assembly: GCA_023313725.1. NCBI lineage: Eukaryota > Metazoa > Arthropoda > Chilopoda > Lithobiomorpha > Lithobiidae > Lithobius > Lithobius niger. The sequence goes on from JAHWFP010111989.1 coordinate 27,693, forward strand.
CGGAAAAAAAATGGAAAACACAACATTACTATAAAAAATCTTCATTTACAATATTACAAATTTCTAAAAAAAAAAAACTCAGTTAGTTGCCTCGAAGTCAATTCTCACCTATTATATTCAAATGTGCCTACCTACTAAAGGCACTTGTTAAGGAAAAAGGTTATCAGTGTGTGCCATTGTAGCACAAGCTATGAACTACGACAACGCTATCGTTCGGAACTAACTTTGAGTGGTGGATTAAGGTTTCGTTGAAGTTTGCATAGACAGACTAGTCCCACCTTGATTGAATCGAGTTGGGACTCGTCTGTCTATGCAAACTTTTTTTAATTAATTACTGCCTCATATGAGAATCGGATTATCATATGAGGTACTAATTACTTTAAAAAAAAACATAATTTTCATCACGTAATGGGATTTTTGAGGAGGCAAAGAACCCTAAACACACAATAAAACTAATATGTTTCGAATGTGTACAATAAAATAAAACTAACAAATTCTATATAATTATGTATTTGCCTCGTCTCGTCAAAGTTTCCACTTTGGGCTAAAAGTTCGGTTATTATGATAATGACGTGGCTCTTGAATTACTACCTTCACCTACCCCCTACATGTTAACAACATTACAAAATTACTCAGCTCCTATTTTGTTTTTTTGGTTTTCACTAACCATAACAAAAACCTTTGAATAAATCTATGACGTTGTGTTTCCCCCAGCCAAACCTCACAAAAGTGAAGCAATATTCCTGCTGCATTACTTTTGTGCCAATGCATCCCTTCATTCCTCTTCAAACGGTAAGCATCCGGTGACTCGTTTTCCCCAGTTATGTCTCCACCACTCCTGCCATTTTCAGAACAAATACTTGACGAAACTGTCACCTATTTCCTTGTCACGTTGCATCATGGGAAACGTTCCACATCCAACAGTCTGCCTGGGCTTTTCTTATGTAGCATGCCTTGGCGCTACATTTTCTATTTGTTGGATGACTTCCACGCAGAGTAGCGTCAAACCTCAACGCGTAAACAGACAGAAAGCCAAATCGGCTCAATTGGTGATCGATAAATGGCGATACAAACCTATTTCCGTTTCCTTTTGGACTTAAGTCATACTGCCCGAGCAGGGAAGTGAGACCTCAACCTTCGAGACCAACGGTCGAGGGTTCAATTCTCGCTCAGGCATTCCCACATTTAAGCCCGAAAGGCAACGGAAATTAGTTTCCATCTGTATTTACTTAAACCAAGAAACATTACTTTAAGTCCCATTCACAGCCCTAAATGCATACATTCCGCCAACTATACAATAATTGGAACATTCAGTATGTATATATGCATTCCCACAACTTCGCCATCATGCTGTGACAAGCCCCAGTTGTTGCTCGTTCTCCATTCTGTTCCGTTGTGATGGATCTGGCAGCTATAAAGGATGAAGTGTGCGAGAACGTTTCAAGAAAATGGCGGGTCAAACCCATGAAGACGACCTCACTTTGCCTTACAAGTTCTGAGAAAAGACGAGCCGAGAGAAAAGCTTTCTTCATTTTTCGGTTTCGATCAATACAAACGAGCAAAGCGTAGAAATTCGAGACGACGTCGACAACGACGCGGGGCGAGAAGAAGCGTAAGTTTGCTTCTACGATGTCCTTTTGTTTGTCTGTCTGTCCATTTGGCAACGGGCCAACATTTGACAACAAATCCAAAGCCAGTCAGTCACATGTCCGTCTTTGGATGGATGGATGGAGTGAGTGATAAATTCAAGACGAATGTTCATCCATCCTACACGTAACAGCAAAGAATCTCTCAACCGTTTTAGATTGAGGCTTCATTTCCGCTAAGTCCCCTCGTCGCTAGAAGCAAGATGCGAACTCAGGATGAGCGATGTGGGACATTTTGATTAGGATATCTCGGGAAGAAATATACCACGTTATAAATCATCGGATCATCATCAACAATTTTGGGTGTAAAAAATAGAAGCTCGCCTTACCATACCATATTGGACCGGTCTAATGAGTTAACAGGGGGATGATACTTACGATATTATCGCTCAAACCATTTAGGGTTTTGTTCAATGCAATACAATACAATAACTTTATTACAATACAATTGTTACATTGTACGCTCGAAACAGCTTTATAAAAACACAGCCTTATCACATAATTCAACACAACATTCCCCCAACTGCAATTTGGTATTTACAATGTTAATTCAATTTTCCTGTACAATATTTTTCATATATACATTTAATACATTTAACACATTTATTACATTTAATACATTTAATATACACTTAATTACGGAAATAAAACATTTAATTAGCTCTTCACCTCAAGTATTAATCCATTTGTTTATATGTCATGGTATTAGCTTCATTAGCTTTGGCTTAAAAATATTTCATTTTTTAAGTTGAATTTCAATTCGTTTATTGTATTATAGTTCATTAATCTTTCTGGTATTTTATTAAAGATATCTGGAACATACCAATTTTTGTTTCGTTTTCCATACACATTGTTCCATTGTGGCAACTCATATTTTAATGTAGTTAATCTTTTTTTTTATTTTTGTGTATATTTGTGAAATAGTTTTTTGTAATTATTATATAGTTTCGTAATTCTATTATGTTCATAATTTTCATTTCTTTATATATTTCTTTTGTTTTTACTTTTCCATTTCCAAATAATACCTTAACTATTTTATTTTGTATTTTTTGTAATATTTTAATTAAATAATTTGTCGTAAATCCGTAAATTTCTATACCATATCTTAAAATACTTTCAATCCATGCATCGTATATTATTTTTTTTTATCCAACATTTTTCTAATAACGTGTATTCTTGGTAAAACTTGTCTAAGTTTTTGTCTTATTAACAGTATGTGTGCTTTGAAATTCCAGTTTACATCTATTTCCATTCCTAAATATTTTGTTGTATCTTTTAATTCTAATTCTACACAATCTTTCTTGCATTTCTTACTTTTATTATCATAATATAATCTTTCACAATTTCCATAATGTTTTACAATTTTAATTTCTTTATTTTTTTTCATTTTTGGAACTGCGATGTTCATTTGTACTGTTTTCTCCCTACTAATGAATAATTCATTTTCAATAAACCAGTCGTTCAATCTGTTAAAATCATCTTGTAAATTATTTATCATTTCTTCATATTTATAGTGTATTGATATCATTATAGTGTAATCAGCAAAAAGAAAAATATCTGACTTTTCAATATTCTTTGATATATTATTTGTATAAATAAAGAAAAGCAATGGTCCCAAAACTGAACCTTGTGGTACTCCAAATTTTGAATTTTTGTAATAACTACTCTCTTCTTTTATTTTTACTAACTTTTTCCTGTTGCTTAGATAACTTTTAGTAATATTATAAA
>JAHWFP010111991.1:0-16927 GCA_023313725.1 Lithobius niger
TTGAGATATCGTCATAGATCCGCACGCCTCCCTCTTTGTGCCGCTTCACATCGAGCCTCCTCTAACCTGATGACCAAGAAATTCTTGCTGACCAAGCTAAACGCTTGAATTGTTGCAAACAAGTCATTGTTAGCAATCACATCGAACCACCCGTGATACCCCCATGAAATACCCCCCAAAGCATCACCTCTCTAGCAACCCCCTGTCCCCCCTCTCTGAGGCTTGCCCAACAAATTATTGCAGATCGAGCTAAAACCGTGAAATTTGGCAAAGATGTCATTCGCAGCAGTACATATTGAATTAGATTAGGGATCCCCTTAAGACACTCTCCAAGGCCCTCCAATGCCTCCCTCCTCCTGTGCCCTTTCCCTGAGGCCCGACCAACAAATTCTTGCAGATATTGCTAAAAGAATGACATTTGGTATACTGGTCATTCTTTGGAGGACAAACTATCTATGGAACTCCCATGAAGTCCCCTGAGTGCGCATCAGTGCCCCTCTGCCCGCTCCACGAGGCTGATACCCAACACATTCTTGCTGATCATATTAAAAGCATGCATTGTGGTACACATGTCATTCTTTGCAGTAGAAATCAAACCAGGCATGGAACCCCATGAAATACCACCAAAGCCTCCCTAATCATCCCCACAAACTATCGATGACCAACAATTCTGCTGAAAGCATGCATTGTAGCAGTTGAAATCGACTACATATTGAATCCCATGAGATATCCCCAAGGCCCTCAGTGCTTTTCTGTGTCCTCTCCATGAGGCTGATGATCAACAAATTCCTTGTTCGAATTGTATTTCTAAGTATGACTTGTGTACCAATTCATGTTTTAGCACTGTCAGCAACAATTTGTTGGTCAATCATCTGAAAGAGGTGAATGTGGTGGGGGCAAAGGAAGGGGCCTTACGGGGTATCTCGAGAGTGTAATTCGATTTCTAAGCTAAGAATGACTGGTGTACCAAATTTCATGGTTTTTAGCTCCATGTGGATGGTTAGCCAAATTCAGGACCGTAATAGCTATACCAAACTTGGAGATCAAACCAATGAACCAAAGCTCAAGTTTTATAGCTTAAAACGTAGGTATGAACAATGCCCAGGGACTTTGAACGCTATTTTAATGTGACTACAATATTCTTCTTTTTTTTTCTTCTTTTTATTATTAGGGAAATTGTATTCTTACCTAGAGATCGAACCAAGGAACAGCTTTTTAAAACTTTTTATAGTTTAGAGTTGAGTTTTAAAAAGGATAAGACTCTTTTACCAGTTATTTTAAGGTGACTTCGATATTCTTTTTGTTGTTATTCTTGCTGGGACGAGAAAAAAATGACAGACATTAGTATTAAAAAATGCTTCTGCGTATAAAATACGGATGTAAGCCTTAAAAACGTAAAGCTCTAATGGAACAGATATAAGAAAAACACATATAAGCCATCAGAGTCGCAATAATATGTGTAAAAGAAGCTCCAGCTTGTTTTTTTTTGGACCCTGGAGATTTTTTACACATATTAGTACGATGCTGATGGCTTACATGTCTTTTTCTTATATCTGCTCTTTTAGAGCTTTAAGTTTTTAAGGCTTACATCCGTATTTTCCACTATAAGCTTTTCTAAATACTAATTAAACGTAATGATTTACACAACACTATAATTTGCTTTATAAAAGTATAAAACTTAAAAGTAACTGAAGAAGACCTTGACATATTTTTACTTTTTTAGGGAAATGACCATTCCAACAGTGTGTGTACGATCTACAATTCAACCTACTGAGCGAAGTGCTGTCAACAAACGACTGGTCGGAAAAACTCAGAGCCTAGCATGATGGGAGACAGTTCAACATAGCAAAGCGTACTGGTTGGAACAACGGAATACAGTAATTCAAGGGGCATCCAAAATTAACAGAATAAATTTTAAAAGTTACAAGAAGCAAGAGCTCCCACAACCATGGAAACGCCATCCCATTTTGAAATAGCAGACTATTTGGTTTTTAGTTTATTACTATTTTTATCAATTCTGATTGGCGTCTATTATAGATGTACCGGTGGAAAACAACAAACGAACAGGGAGTACTTAATGGCAGATAAAAATATGCATATTTTCCCTGTTACATGTTCACTCGTGGCAACGTACATGTCCGGTATAACTCTGTTAGGTTTGCCTAGTGAAATATATGTTTTTGGTACCCAGTGGGCAATAATCAATATTGGCTACATATGTGGGAATTTCTTTATTACTTTTTTTTATTTGCCTGTATTTTTTAAACTCCAAACTACAAGTGTTTATGAATACCTGGAAATGCGCTTTGGCAAACCCACTCGAATTATGGTGTCTGCTACTTTTATTATCCGAAGAGTTCTCTTCATGTCAATAGCACTTTACGCTCCTGCGTTAGCATTAAGTGCTGTTGTAGGATTATCTGAAACAACCTCCATTTTGTCTGTAGGACTTGCCTGTACCTTCTATTCAACTATAGGAGGAATGAAAGCTATAATATGGGCAGATGTACTTCAAGCGTTACTTATGTTTACAACGGTATTGGCAGTAAATATAAAGGGTTTAAAAGATAGCAGTTTTGGAGAGATATGGAATATTGCATCCACAGGTACCAGGATTAAGTTTTTAGATTTTAATCCTAATCCTACAACCCGCATGACTTTCTGGACCCAAGTATTGGGTGGTATAGCGACATACATGTCCATTAATGGTGCTAATCAACTTCAAGTGCAAAGGCTATTAACGGTGAATAGTTTACGAAAATCACAGTTGGCATTATCCTTAAACTGTTTACTGATGATGTTCTTCAGTGCAACGACTTCATTCGCTGGTCTCGTAATCTACTCCAAATATTATGATTGTGATCCTTTGTTGTCCAAGCGAATAATGAAATCCGACCAGTTACTTCCACTTTTCATCGTGGATTTCTTATCTTTTTCACCAGGACTATCTGGTTTCCTCTTCAGTGGCATATTCAGTGCAACACTGAGTTCAATATCGTCGGTGATTAACTCACTGGCAGCCGTAACTCTCGAAGATTTTTTAAAGCCTGTTTTGAAAGGACGATGGCAAGGCGAAAACATTCAGCTCTTCCTCGCAAAAGCATTAGCGTGCACTTTTGGCATCGTATGCATTTTGCTTTCATTTATTGTGAACAGAGCTGGTGGTATGATTGAGATTGGGTACACTTTCATTGGCATTACTGGTGGACCCATATTGGGAATATTTACCCTAGGCATGCTATGTCCTAGGTGTACTCAACGTGGAGCTATAATTAGTTTTGTGATTGGAATTGCTTTCTCGTCATGGATGGGTTTTGGGGCGATCATTACAAAACCCTACAACCCAAAATTGCCTACTTCTATTGACGGTTGTCCAGCAATCCGAAACGAGGAAAAAGTCATCATTGCCAATATTTCATTTAATAATATCTCTCAAGAAATTACAGACGTCCACACAGTGAAGCCACTCATTTTGGTAGGATCTAATTTTAACTCTTCCATAAACGAACTTAACAATGCCAATCCATTGCGTCAGAATGAAAACATATTATACGTATACCGAATATCATTTATGTTGTATGGTCCAATAGGTTTTCTTATCGTTGTATTATTTGGGATACTTGCTACTTTGTGCGATAAGCAAGAGAATATTAATCCAGATCTGCTTAGCCCTGTATGTTGGAAATGGTACCCTAATGTCAACAGTCCTAATAAAACTCAAGAAAGTTTTGTTTTACAATCGAAGGAAAGCAAAGACATGATGCACTCTTTCGTACCCATCGTAACTCCTGTTTCACTCAGTGATGATGACGATCAAACTAAACTGTAAAAGGGTAGTAGTTGCAAAGAGTTTATTAAAGGTAGATCTCCAAAAATTGTCATTTTCTAATATTGCATTTTGTAACCAATAATTCATTCTATGTACTTCACAAATAAGAGCTATGATCACGTTGGTATTAGCAATTGTCAGCAAAGAAATCATTACATGGGAAAATAGTCATAAAAAAGCTGCTGCCACATGTGGTTTCCTGCAACACACAACCATAAAATATTATAGCTTAAAACATATTTAGAAGCACGATAGCACTTCTCATAACAATTTCAAATCAAGGCTTTCAGTGATGTTCTATTTACAGTTTCAAGTAGGCGATCAACAAAGACGGAATGTTAAGAGCAAGAGTCTAAAAGTCAAAACCTAGAGGAAACACGGACAAGTTTTGACAGTAAGGGAGTAGGCTCGATGGCACGTCGACAGTCACTGGGCAGTACTGGAACCCTAAGTCTCATGCAAGATGGAAATGGTGACAAACGACATGAATATGATGTAAATAGCATTTCTCATGATTATGGACTGTAGGTTGGCAGTAACAATAATAGCATTGAAGAGGGAATTGCCCCTATAACGGAAACAATGTGTTAGGTTGGTGTGACCAATCCATAACTCTGCCAACACCAACTTTCTGCAGTGATAAGATGAGTGCCAAACCTGGACAGTGTCTTTTATAGCTTGCAACTTATTGCTATCTTGTCTGCCCCACGAGTCTTGCCAAGCACCATGCAACCTCACACGACAAGTTGGAGAGGTGTCCGAGGGAACAAGGCTGATATCCATTTCAAGATGACCAGAAAGGGCCTATTTCTCAGCTGCATCAGCGGTTTCATTCCCAGCTATCCCAAAATGATCTGGGATTCAGAAGAAAAATCACAGTCTTCCGTGGCCAGGGAAGTGGGAAAGCAGAGTTTGGAATCGCTGTGTCAAGATGTTCTGAGGGTTTACGATGCCAAGGACTCCAGGGCATTCATGCAATCACTGAAGATGACAAAATGTGTGCCCTAAAGGTCAAGGATCCATTCAACAGCGAGACCGAGTGCCAAAACTCCGCCAGAAACACAGAATAGCCTGATGAAAGGTGATAGGAAACAGTCATCCACTCATGCAGACAAGCACATGCTACTCCAACTTCTGACTTCGACCCATCAGTGAACAGAGGCTGATATATGATGTACTTTTAACACAAACGGCAGAACTCCGGCAAGTACCAAGCCATTGTGGTGAACAGGGTCTAACATCTGGAGGGTCTAGGTGTAAAATTTTGTCAGTACGAGGCTGGTAAGCATTAGACCTTTACTACCCAGTGGTTAACTTAATGACTTAGTGATCTGATTTTGTAACATAACTTTGTAAATTTCTTTCTAGCCTATTCGTACAGGTACTGTGTGTATACGGTTGTGGCTGGGTTTTTTTTGTTTGTGGAATATCTTTAAAGTACTTTATAAGAACACAATTATCTTGTGATGTTTGGCATTTGACTTTTGATGCGTTAGAACTTTTGATTATCCTTGTACGAATTACGTATATTTAAGGTAGTTTCTGACATCCAATAATGCTCTCTACTGTGAATACCCCGCCATGTTGCAAACCGGAAATACATTTTCAACCCTAAAGCAAGGCAGGAAACTCACACACCATTACAACTGGGCTTGCTTAATGACTTAGTAAGCTAGTTTTGAAAATCCAAATTCTTAAATAGAATTACTCTAGCTAACACTGACAATGTGTTGCTAAAGTAACAGGGGAAATGGAACTAGGTAAAAAATGTAGGCATGTATGTATATAACGTTACAATGAGGTGTTTGTTACAAAGCTATCATATAAATAAAAGTCATAACCCGGTGAACAAACAAAGTGCATCTGAACACACCATGTTAGTCCTAAGAGTACACATAAAAAATGAACTTTGTGAGGATAACACCATCTCAGGTGTACTTCATGTCCACACCCATGATAAACTTTTAGGAAGGGGTGCCCCTGAAACCTGTCCAAAAACCAACATGGCGGCATTTTGCCATTTTTTTATCAATTCATCGTAAGTCACATCTTTAAAGTGACGCGGTAGCAGTTCTAATTAAGATAAATCGATGTATTCAGACTTAAATATCAGGTGGCGATGTATATTTTCCATCTTGTATAATTTACTTTAATTGGACGCTAAGCTACGACAGTTCATCTATGTTGCAGTACTGTACTTTTTGCGTCTATTTATCACAAGTAACATTTGTAAACTAGGCTTAGATGAAAGATGGAGAAGTATATTTTGGAACGAGGATTATTAAAATGGTTTATTGTAAATAGGAGCTAAGGCATGGCAGTTTACCTACACTGTGATGGTGTCTATTTTGCGTGTATTTACCACAAGTTACATATTTTGAAGTCTAAAGAATCCTATGCAGTAGCTAAACATGTGGAAGCCACTAAGCATTCCATAGATATCAGTGGTACCTCCATTGTATAATATTTGAACCAATCGAAAAAATTAGACTTCAATTGGAAGCGTATACTATTGCAGTAAATCGTACAAGACCTATGAACGTTATAAAAAAAATGTCCCAATTACAAAAAAATGGCAAAGCGTTTTGAATGACCTTCCAATGGTTAATGTTTAAAGATCAGAGGTATCTGTATCTGGATTTCCAAGATGGCGGATGTTGTTGTCCGTTTCTATGCTGTATGGGCATTTTAATTTTGTGTTTTCTCCTTTTTAAATGTGAGTATGGTGTCATATGCAACTGGTAAACTTCGCTGTCATCACCATTCACAGTGCGTCTGTTGTTATGTTTGTTCTAGGTGAACAAGGCAGCAAATGGCAGCCAGTGTTGAGGGTCATATTGGGAGGGGTCGGATCTCCCGGGTAGTGTACCGCAGGGGTCTCGGGGTGGCTTCAGGAGAGAAAGAGGGAGGATGGGCAAGCACTAAAGCTAGTACATTTTTAATAAATCTGCATAAATTTGAAACTTTTCCAGCAACTTGAGATGCAATTTTCGTACAAATTCATTTCAAATTTTTTCAAACAATATATTTTTTTTAAGAATGGGATTCTGTAGTGTGGGTGTGTGGGGCGGTGGAGGGAAGAGGACACGGGTTGTAACACTGTAATCTAACGTTCTTCAGCAACTCAGAGCTGAAACAGGGATCAGGTTGCAAAATTAGTAGCAAGACTTACTAACATGCGCAAAGAGAAATGAAAGAGTAGAAGCAAGTTATGGTTTGTTTATGAACTGAAATATTACGGAAAACACGCACTACAATGACCATGATCGTTTTTTGGTGCGGAATTGTCCGTCAGCAGCATACGTGTTGAAACAAGAAATATCGCAGGCCTGTAACGCAGGCCTGTATTTACCTCCTGCCTTCATTTATCGCTGGATTAGATTACAAGGACTGCTGCGAGAGGCTACGAATAGAGGAAACACTTTGTTGCCTGTTTAAGTAGGTCATTCAGATATTATTGCTATTGGTGCACAGAATTAATAAAATGCTCTTCTTTGCCATAGCGTTGGTTATTTCTTTTGTTTTGGTGTCTTTCGTTGATCATATTTTTTTTCTGGGTCCTCCATTTGTTTTGTTTCGTCTACCTTTTTCCCTCGAAGAATAGTAACGCCTGTAGCTTCAATTGAAAGGCCCTTTCACGTGCCTAATAATTATTTTTTTTTTTGGATTTTACGACAGAATAAATAGCAATCGAACCACTGTCTTTAGTTTAACATAAATTGGGTATTTTGGCCTTTGCCTTTGGTTCTGCTGAGTTATTTGCCACTAACCCTGCTAAATTTTGCACTTTATTCTTGTTTCAATTTTTAGCTTGATTTTAAAACTCGCTCTCTGTCTGCCTGTTCGAAAGGTGGTGAGCTCGGAAACAGTTTACGACATCCGACCTGTCGTAAAGTGTTTGAGAGCAGACCACAACTGTTTAAATGTTGGCGCTGCAGACGTTCACAAACTTATCTGGCAACATGAGTGTAGAATTCGTAACACGCTGCTTCGCTATTCCGTGAACAGGGGAACGAAGTTATTTCCTTGCGCTCATTTTCAGGTAAATTTCACGTATTTTGTAAGATATTCGGTTAACTACTAAGAACTGGAGTTTGGATCATACCCTGCATGATAATTGTTTGTTACTCCCTTTATTAAAATTCTGCCCAGTTTTTATTGATGTTTTTGGGTTTTGATCTTTACAATGACGAGAAAAGGGGCGGTCGGTGTACCAACCTGAGTGCTGCATTTGTGCATGCCACCTCACTGCCACCTGACTTATTCAAATTCTCACATTTCGTCACTTACACTGCTCTGGCCGTAGTCACCACGAGGCTGTCTGTTCGTCTCTGAATGGATGCAGTACTTGGCCAGATGTTACGAATGGTTGCGGAGGGCACAGCCTTAATCCCACACACTATTATCGTTCTTGTGTGCAGTAAAAAATATTTTTAAAAATTGGTGCAGGTGGGAAGGAGGGAGAGAGGGTAAAGCAGACCCACAAAAACGCTCCGAAGAGAACGTAAAAATTGTTGGAAAATATGTTTAGTCGACATTTTCTTCAAAACCTTTTGTGAAAGAGCCGTACATTATGCAAAGCCAGAAAAACAATAGTAGAATGAAAATTTTGATCCCACCTACCCTCAGAAAAAAATATATATATTCACTCCACTAGTTCCTGCTCGTCACTGTCAAGGTAATGAATGCGTATTCTCGTTCATTCTACAAAGAAACAAGTAGTCCCATCCAACAAGTTAAGTAACAAATATAGAATCGAATACTAGTGGTTTTGTTTACGTCTTTGTTTGTTTTTTTAAATGGTTTAAAACTAGGAATGTGTTTCATGAGATAGGCTTCCCGTTGGTGAGGTCGAACCCTGGTTTAAATTTAAAAACAAAATTAAAGCAATTTTCAGCGATGTCATGAACAACTACAACTTCACTTTGTTGGCGGAGCGTAACACAGCCTATAACGGACGCCAAATGGCAAAACGTTGGTTGGTTCCCTTTCGTAGTCCCAATGAAAGGGCCGATTGGAATGAAATTTGCTTCATCGCTAGACACTCCCAAAATATTGTTGAACTCAAATCTGCCGTAAATCGATCAAATTATAACACGTAAAATTACGCATTTTTGAATTTTCTATCTAACACTCACCACTGTAAATTTGGAATCCTGAATAGTTAAGGAATTACATGAACAAAAAACGGCTTTGCCGTTTAGAAAAAAAAACATTAGAGCTCATATCCCCATACACACGAATAAAAGCGGATTAGAATTTACTCGAACGCAACGAAGTATAATTTGAACTCCAATACCAGAGAACAAGGACTGTTTTTGATCAGTGGTTATGTCAAAGAGAAAGTCTATTTCATGTGAGTGGGTATACGTGTATTTCGAGTGCATTTATTCTGAAACGAGCAGATTTGAGGCAGTTAAGGCAGTTTTTTTGCCTATATTTGTGTTTGAAGGTCATTTGAGGTGGTTATTTCTAGTTCGTTTCAGTAATTACGTGTTCAATTTATGTATGCATTTTTTCTTTCAATTTTGTACTGTTTTGCTGTTTATGACGTCTATTTTGTGTGTATTTGCGGGTTTACGTTTTGCGAATTGGAGTTCAAATTATAGTTCGTTGCGTTCGAGTGAACGCTAATCCATTTTTAATTGTGTACCTTCACGGCTGTGAGTATGGGGATACGAGCTCTAATGTTTTTTTTTTTCTATTCCGTTTGATTGTAATTGCTACGGTCTGATCTATCATGCGTCCACTGTCAGCCGATTTTTCTTTTCTAAAAAACGGAACATTAGAAATACATATTTATGTTCAGGTTCCACCCAAGGTTTGTCCCATGATTATTATTTGATGACAACTCAATAGCGTGTGTCTGGATGTGTCATCTCGATGAGTAGTTGATTCCGGATTGTTGCAGTATCATAGCAAACAATTGCGGAAACAATTCAACGGGCTTCCCGAAAAAGAAGAAGAAATAAATAAGCCACTCAGTCATGTCAGCCACCCAATTTTGAGGCTGTAGGCCTGAATATTTAAGACTTCGCACAGTACGGTTTAAAGTTTGAAGATTTAAGGAAAAATCTAGACCATTTAATTTTGGTGATTCACAACGAGCTAGCTAACTCAAAGACAATGTTACTTTCGCGGCACCCAACCATTGTTGCATCTTGTTCGAGTGAGCTATAATCCGATATTGTGCGCCACACCTATTGTTTCCCCATTGTTGCATGTTGCAGCATTGTAACATTTTGACATTGTTAGCCGCTCCGCCATTGTTACATGTTGCAACATTGTAATTGCAGCGGACGTACAGGACATGAGTTATTGCTGGAGTTGGTAGAAGATGGTTTAATTACGGACAAACACATCGTGTCCGGCATAGTACCAAGATCAGTTTATAAAGAAATAAAAAAAGAAGCGAAAAAACGTGGTGTTGCAATGGAAGAATTGCAGCAATTCGGCGTAGAAGCAGATGTAGTCTAGAAGGGAGAAGAGGGAACGCCTACCATAGTGCAACCCAACAATTCACCTGTAAACAATGCAGTGAGTGGAACACATGGACACCAGTCATACAGCAACATTGTTGCAGCCTGCTTCAGATGAATAACGATCGGCAGTTGCAACCGTAAGGACCTTGTTCCAGTGAAATTGATGCTGTGTCCCCGCTGCGAATAGACAATGCCTTCCAGATAGTTTTGAAACGGCAGCAGCCAAGAATAAACTCCTGACAGCCTCAATTACCATTAACGGCGGAACTGTAAGCATTTACGACCTGTAAGACAACAGCATAACGGCCATATGAGGTTAGTGCAGCTGACGTCAGTGTTGTCTTTCGTCGCTATGGAGTGCTTTTGGACCATAGTTTTGAGAAGTTGACCAAGGGGAATAGGGAAGTTTGCAATTTGGGAGTTTAAATCATCAAATTAAGGCTACATGATCAAAAGGCCTTAGGTGCTGTACCAGACATTATCCATGTGAGTGGCATTCCAACGCTATTCGTGGTTTCAGTTCGCGAGCTGCATTATGCGTGGCCACTTCCGGCACGCGTGCGCGAGCGTATTGTGCACGGTGTGCGGCCGTTACCACGACCCGCGCGAACTGTGCCCACGTTTACGTGCTATCACCGTCGCCAGAGCTGTGAAGTTCAGAAAAATCCAGAGTGTTCCTGAGGAATCAGTGCCTAGCCAACATTATCTGCAGCAACACGGAAGTGATGATCCAGCTAGGAACGGCACCCATATTCAGGTGCGAGCATCATAGCCGAGTCGCAATAAGCAAGCCCGTGTTGTGAGTGTGAGTGCCAAAGCAGGTGCGAGTTCGTGTTCTAGGAGCCTTCCATCCTCTGCGGATGTACGAGAAGTAGCAATTACAAGTGCGCAGAATGTGTAATCCAGTGTGTTAATACCGTGCGTCAATTCCGGCGAGTCGGATGAAAGCCAGCGCGCAGCCCCTCCAATCAAGCGTCAGCGGATAAGCTAAAAAGGTGGTCAAAAGGACTATGGGCTATTGCCTTTAAGTGTCCACCTTCCACCCCTATAACTTGGGAAGTTCCGTTTTTAGTCTTGCCAAGTTTGCAGATGTTAAATTTACTTGCACCACCTCGTTCGTAGCACTCCCAGCCGAAGCCATGGCGCTAGAAGGCGAGATGGGCAATTTTGCTAGGTAATGCCATTAGAAAATTCCTAAGAATTGTACATGACACAATTGACATGAGCACTTATCTTTCCAAAAATGCCAGAAGATGTTGAGGGCAGGCTCGAACTGGCGACATCTTGCACACGAGATAGCCGTGCTACCCATCAGGCTACCTTTCCCCAAGACTGACTAACTAACTAACTAACTAACTAACTGAACTAAGTAGAGAGAAAAGCATTAGTTCCTTTAGCTGAAAATCGAATTTCTGATGTCGACCACCCAAACGATGAGAGAATTATCGCTGCCGCTCGTTACTCGTACCAACATTTATTTAACGTGTCCTATTGTCTGCTTTTCTGACCTTGTGTCAGTCGATTTGGGAAATGGCAACTATTGCAATTTTAAAAAGATTTGCTCCAAATTTTACGACAGTGGACTTATTAAAATAATATGCACAAATCTCTGTATTTCACTCAGGAGGAAATGATACACAATAGCACAATGGCGGTAGAGAGATATATCAGACGTCTCATGCTGTCGTGGTCTGAGATTCGTTGGTTTGAATCCCAGTCATGTCATGTCAGTAAAAGAAAAAAATCCGTGCTTATACAAATCTTTTAGTCTCACACGACCACTCTTTAATGTTGATTGTCTGCTTTATTATTCCTCAATAAAAGCTCACTAAATCTACCAAATTTTTTATTTGTGAATTTCTGTTGTGCTGTACTGTTGTGCTCTTGAATACCTTTATTTATTCAAGAGGTTCTATTGACCAGGAAATAAACAAGCATGCTAAACTTTTTATTTCAAATACTTTCGGAGTCACGTGATAGTTGGCACTTCAAAGAGTTCAGCGATTGGATAACCTTTAATGTTCACAATATACGGTTTTGCTCTCGGCCAAAGTCAGGTTTAAAACCGTGACAACTAGACTGCTGCAACCTGATCAGCTTGCTTATTATTAACAATCCCTGATCTTCTGTAGTACAGTACATACACTTAGTTTACAGATTAACAAACTGAAGTAGATTCAAACAAATGCTGGATGGGACTTTTCCTTCCGATGAGGAAAACCGATGATCTCCATTTTTTTTCCTTCGGTTTTCTCTCGAACCTTTTTTCCACGGAAGTTTCTCCACAGGCATTTTCCCAGGAACTTTTTTCTTGAACCATCTTTCCCTAAATTTTTGTTCTGGACCTTTTCTTCACGAACGTTTTTCTCCGGACCTTTTTATGCAGTCGTTTTTCCCCGGACTTTATCACCCAGACCTTTTTACCTCGGATCTTTTTTTCATAGATTTCTTTTGGATCAGGTTGATTCGCAATTCACTGACATCACTAATCTGGGGACCTAACAGGGAAACAGGCTTTTGGCCTCTTACAGGCGGAGCAGATTGAAATATCAAGCCTCTAGTACGTAGGTTCCATGGCTGGTTCGATTTGCGCTACTAAGAATGACTGACTAGTGCACCAAATTTACTTCTTTTTCTCGTTCGGCAAGAATTTGTTGATCAAGCATAGGAAAGGGGGTGCTGGGGGGGGGGGATTTCAGGAAATTACCGAATCATCCATTTCCACCTTTTAGGCTAATATTCATATCAGAAAGTAATTGATTATTCCTTTTACTATGTGTTACAGAAAATCCTAAGTCCCATAATCACAATGAGTTCATAGGCAAAAGTGATTAATATAAATGCTTTTATAGCCGTAACTTTAATATTTCATTTCAGGATATGTATGTATTTCTATTTTTTATGGCCGTGTTAATTCGTTGCAGGTTTATTCAGAACAGAGAAGAGGGTTTGCGTTTATTTTTTTTTAAGGAATTTAACAAAGTGCAAAGATCGTCTAACTTTCCATCATCACAACCTGGAAACCACTAATAATAATATCTAGTAAAATACATTAGAAGCTATTTTTTTTAATGTAATAAGCGAAACTCTCTATGGATGTAGGCAGTGTAACGAAACTCTCCATTAATCACTTCACATGACAGCAACTACTCAAAATGACGACCGAAATCTTCAAATTTGGAATTGTGGACTTTGCCGTTCTGGGTGTAGTATTGTTCGCATCAGCTGCGATTGGCATTTATTATCAAGTAATTGCCGGAAAACAACAAACAACCCAAGACTATTTAATGGCCAACAATAACATGCCTAACGTTCCTGTGGCAGTTTCCCTCGTGACAAGTTTTATGTCATCTGTAGCGATGTTGGGTATACCAAGGGAACTTTACATGAATGGAACGGAATTTGTTCTTATCTATGTCGGTTTCTTTTTGGGTTGTTTACTGGTATCCTACTTTTATTTGCCTGTATTTTTTGACCTGCAAGCAGTAAGCGCTTATCAATACCTGGAGCAACGTTTTGGCAGACCAACTCGTCTGATGGCATCTGGTTTATTTATATGCCAAATGGTACTGTATACAAGTGTTGTACTCTATACTCCTGCTGTTGCATTGAATGCTGTCACCGGTATCTCAATATGGGTTTCTATTTTGTCTGTAGGCTTAGTTTGTACTTTCTATTCCACGATAGGCGGGATGAAAGCGGTTGTATGGGGTAATGTATTCCAGTCCTGCCTGATGTTTGTAACAATATTTGCCGTAATAATCAAAGGAGTGCTAGATTACCAAGGGTTACACGAGATATGGAATATAGCTGTCATTGGAAAAAGAATTAAGTTCTTCGATTTTACATCTGACCTCACTGCACGTTCTACTTTTTGGACACAAGTCATTGGAGGAATGTTCGTCTATTTGACCCTTTATGGGGTTAATCAAACTCAGGTACAACGACTGCTAACAATAAGCAACCTAAAACATTCACAGTTGACACTGATGTATGGTTACCTCGTAGTGGCACTCCTAGGTATATCAATATCATTCTCAGGGCTGGTAATTTATTCCAAGTATTCTACGTGTGACCCTATAACATCAGAACGCATACGGTCATCGGATCAGCTTCTCCCCATTTTCATAATGGACTGTTTCGCCTCATACGCAGGACTGGCGGGACTGCTGGTAAGTGGCATCTTCAGCGCTACCTTAGGTATGTCCTCATCTGCAGTGAATTCTTTATCAGCAGCTACTTTTGAAGACTTCATAAAACCCGTTTTGAAAGGGCGTATGGAGAACGATACAACATACACTGTGATTACAAAGATTCTAGCATGCATATTTGGCATCTTGTGTGTTGCACTATCCTTTGTTGTGGATGAACTTGGTAGTGTTCTTGACATAACATTTCAAATATTGGGTATCATAGGCGGGCCTATGCTGGGATTGTTCTCTCTCGGTATGTTCTGTCCCCGAAGCACCCAACGTGTAGCAGTGACATCTTTTATAATTGGAATTGTATTTGGTGCATGGATGGGTTTGGGTGCTACACTTCAACAGCCAGTTAATCGAGCATTGCCGACGTCTGTTATTGGTTGTTTAGGAAAGAAAAATGTTGCAGTGTTTTCATCTACCAATGTTTCATTAAACAATTCAACAGAAGACTCAGTTCGACTGGAAAAAATCGTCAACAAACACGGATTTCCAAATGTTACGGTTGCCTTTGATGACAAAGTGGTTCCTGGCCTTCAAGAACAAAATAAAAGTATTTTCTATTTGTATCGCATAGCTTACATGTGGTATGCACCATTTGGTTTTTTAATGGTTACAGTGCTTGGCGTACTTTGCTCCCTGTGCGAAAAGAAACGTTCCATAGACCTCAAGTTGCTTAGTCCAGTTTGTAGGCGATGGTACCAAAACATAAGTGACACAGATTCTGAATTGTTTGAATTGCTTTCATCGGAAAGGACAATAAAAAAAAATAGTTATCCATTGCTGGAATAAAAATCCCTAGCTAATTCTTGTCAAAACTTGCTAGCAAACAATAAGGAATGTGTGTATTAAAAAGTTCAATAATTCCACAGATTGAAAGAAGTGTTTTTTTAACACAGGAGTGAAGGAAAATAGCTTTACTTATAGTGGTCTAGAAATGACGACAATAGGAAAAACACATTAGGACAACGTGTACTTTGATCTAATCTCCCCATCTTCATGAATGAATAAATTAATGGCAGGCCGTACTACAGCTTACATTAAACTTCAGAATGCACGAAACTCAAACTAATTAACATTAGTCTACATATCAGGAAATGCACTGTTGTCAAGATTGATTTTTATAATGCCATAAAGTCCACAAATTTTAATTAACGTCTACAACTTTTCGAAACTCTGATAATGAGCGTTTTCAATCACGAGTATTGTTTGAAGCTATAAGATTAAGTCATCAACTTTAAAAATAGATCTAGAATGCTGTCATCTAGACCAGTGGTTCTCCAACTTTCTCATGTGGTAAACTGGTAAATTTTTTCGGGGTGCCAGGGACCGGCAACATGGTGGCAAAGGTGAACTTTTTGGGGGGGAGGGGGAGCGGGGCGGGAGGGGGGAGGCAAGTGGTGGGTTAATCCTTGAATTAATCCTGGAAAAGAAATTTTTTCACGACG
This sequence comes from Lithobius niger, assembly GCA_023313725.1. NCBI lineage: Eukaryota > Metazoa > Arthropoda > Chilopoda > Lithobiomorpha > Lithobiidae > Lithobius > Lithobius niger. The sequence continues at coordinate 15,959 of JAHWFP010111991.1, forward strand.
TATCTTATGAAAACGTTAAGGATTTGTAAGATTGTAACATTGTAGGATTTGAAATTAGGTACTTTTTTTTCTTAGTGAGCCTGTTTAATCTTCGAAAGCTTGTCAATACGTTGCTCCATCGAGGATAATGCAACGCGCATTGGAAAGCAGCCATCCAGTTTGTTTCTGTATTTTGTCTTAATGACACTCATGGCTGAGAAACCGGTCTCACATAGGTAGGTCGACTGACGTGCGCGTGCACACAGATCTACGGAAGGACACACTATTGCTTCTTACCAAGCCTCAGCTTTATAATTTGTTGTAATTTCGTATGAGACTAGCAGGCATACTCGGCTTCTCTCGGGGTTTCGTTACGCCCGTGGTTGTTCCCAGTTTTCGCTCGGTGTTACTTGAACGTTCACTGCGAAATGTATTTTTGCTTCCTGTAGTATTGCTCTTTTCCTCCATCTCTTTTGATTTTGTTCTTACTTTTCGGTTTACAGTAATGTCCATCAATGACACTCGACACAATCAATTGTTTACTCCCATCCTCCCCTCTTTTTCTAGCTACTTACCCGTCCCTCTACTTCCCTTCATATCCTTTGTTACACGTAGTTGAATTCGGCTGGGTAGGTCAATTAAATACTTTCCTTTCTTTTCCCTGCCCCCCCCTCCTCACCTTTTGCGAGATTAGATAAAAATGTATACGGTTTCCATCTCAAACAGCAACAAAAATTACCTATTAGGATCAGTTAATGCGTAATCATATGCTTAATGGTAACAGATGAACTCCCCCCCCCTCCCCCGCTCCTCCCAAAGCTTTTAATTACAGATGTAAACCTACTTACGTTGCCTATTGGACTTAAATGTCAGCCTGCCTAAGCGGGGAATCGAACCCACGACTTTTGAAACTAAAGGCCGCGGTTCTACCGCTGCCAAGAGCAGGGCTAACAGCCGCACTACCCAATACAAAAGCATTCCCCGTATACT